>JAUPMG010040564.1:0-14276 GCA_031762675.1 Pachysandra terminalis | reverse complement strand
TGAAAAAAAAAGTAACGACACCCATCTGTAGATCTGATGTCATTACTTAACATATAATTAGGGTTCATGATTTCAACAACAGGTTTACTCTAAATCTGAAAAAAATGAGTTTTTACCTTGATTTTGTCGGGGAAAGTCTTGAAAACGGTGTAGTCGTAGATCGGAGCTAGATTTGTGTGTTTCGTACACAAATTAAGTGCAATAGACTTGATTTCGGCATAAATCACCAAACAAAATGAAGAGGGGAGGAGAAATGAGTAGAAAAATGGTTTTAGGGGAAAATTTGTTCGACATGTCGCCGAATTTTACCTATTTGCCCTTAATGGGCGACATATTGAGCGACATGTCTCAAACCAAAAAAATGGGTCGACTTGGGCGACATGTGGTCTATGTCGCCAAAGTAGAGCCAAAACGACATAATATGATTATGTCGTGTCGCCGAACCGAGAAATGACGACATGATATACCCTGGAGCATATATGGGGTTTGTATGCTATGTAGGGAATCGCCTGAGAATTTAGATCTTCTGTTCTCTAAATGCAAGTTCAACAAGATGATTTGGAACAACATACTTGGCAAATGTGAGTTCAGACCTCACTCATACTCCTGGAGCAATGAAATCCAATGGACAACAAATTTTTTTGCAAAAGGTAGTAAGAATCACACTTTATGCAAGCAAAGTTTTACAGCTGCTGTCTTCTACATTTGGAAAGAAAGAAACTACAGAATTTTCAGAAATTCATTCCTCCCTTAGCAGGTTCTCATGGATAAGATCCAGGGTGATATAGGCGTTTCTTATGCTATGTAGGGAATGGCTAAGAATTAGACCATTTATTCTTTAAAAGCAAGTTCAGCAAGATGATTTGGAACAACATACTTGGCAAATGTGGGTTCAGACCTCACTCATACGCCTGGAGCAATGAAATCCAATGGACAACAAATTTTTTTGCAAAAGTTATGCAAGCGAAGTTTTGCAGCTGCTGTCTACTACATTTGGAAAGAAAGATACTACAGAATTTTCAGAAACTCATTCCTCCCTTGGCAAGTTCTCATGGATAAGATCCAGGGTGATATTCAATTGAGAAATGCCTCTTCGAACTCTGAAATCAATGATATGTTCTAATCAGAGATATTTACTCCACGTGAAGGGTTAATGTATCTGTCAAAAGTCCCATGAAGTACCCCATGTAGATGGAACTGCCCCCCTCTTGGATTTGTAAAGCTGAATTCTGATGGTTCTCTTACCCCAAATAGAGCTGGAGGTGGGGAATCATCAGGAACTCTATGCAAATAATGCTTCTGAGCAGGTGGTAATTTTAGAACACAATGCACTGCAGCCCTGAATCTCATATCCCATATATTGGTGGAATCAGACTCTCTCTTGGCTGTCCAAATTATTAATGAGCAATGCCAGGCCCTATAGAGATCAACTTCTATCCTGAGAAAAGATTAGGTCAGAAAGAATTTTCTCACTGCTCTTTCTCCCATATTCCTAGTGAGTCAAACACTGCTGCAGACTGGCTTGCCAACCAAGTGGCTGGCTCAAATGAACTGGCCACCTTATTCCCACCATCATTACCTTCCCAGCTGATTTCTATTACTTACGAAGACCTCAGTTGTAGGATCATCTGCATGGGTTGATCTGATCTGGGCTAGGTTTATCTTCTCTTTACTTCTGTTTCTGGCAACTCGCTGTGGGGTGTGTACTTGCGCTTGTGTTTGTATGTGGTCCTTTTGTCTGGGGGGGGCTGGGGGGAGTGAGTTAGAGAACCCTGGTGCTGGGTTTGGAGTTTTCCCTTCTGATTTTTCCTTGCTGGAATCCTATCCTGTGGGGTTTTGTGTGTGAGTGAGTGGGTTTGTTAGAGTGTGAGTGTGGGCCTTCCAGTGTGGGTATGTGGGTGGTTTTGGATCTCCTGGAATCAGAGTTTGGGCCTCTTGGTGTGTGTGGGGTGTCTTGGGGGTGGCTCTTGCCTGCTGTTTCTGGGCTTGTCTGTGGGTGGGGTTTGAGTGTGTGGTGGCTTGGGCATCCTTGGCTCCTGCTGTTGTTTGCCTCTCTCTTGGTGAGTGTGGGTTGGTTTGGGGTGGCTCTGTTGTTTCTGCCCCTTGTTGGGTTTGTGGGTGGGTTGGGAGTGTGGTGAGTGGCTGTCCCCTGTTTTGTGGGGCAGAGTTCCTCTGTTTGAGTTTCATGTCTCTTGCTTTCTCTGGGTTTGGTTGGGAAGTGTACCTGGGTTCTGGTGTGGACTTCTTTTTGTGTGTGAGTTTGGTTGGCATCTCCTGGTTATTCTGTGTGATGGGTGCTGCTCTGGTCCGGTTTGGCTGCTTTCTCCTCATTCTTATGCTGGATTGGGTTGGGACTCTTTCTTGGCTTTCAGGCACTCTTTGGGTTTTCTGGTGATGTGACTGGGTTGGGTTGTCTTTTGTCAATCTGCCTTCTGATTTGGGGCAACTACCTTGGGTTAGCCTTTTTTGCTGCTACAGGTTCCGCTTTGGATCTTCTGACTGTTCTGATCTGGGGTGTCAGAATATTTTGCTTGCTTGCTGGTTTGATTACTACCTCATTCCTCCTGTGAAGTGTATTCAATGGGTTTTGACTTCTGAAAGGTTGGTAGGTTGCCTCTACCTACCCTTTTCATGCAAACTGTGTCTCTGCTGGTTTGGGGATGGTGCGGTGTTGCTGATGCTACTGTACTGTTTCTGGCTTACTTTTGGAAGCTTGTTTACTGTCCTATTCCTTGCTGCAGTTTCTTTCCTGGTGGATACTTTGCTGTTCTAGTGTTGCTGCTGATTACCTGGGCTTCCTACTTTCGTCTGTAATTTGCTGTTAACTTATACTGATCTCTTCATTGTTCTGGTTTGCTTTTGGTTGGGAGGCAATGGTTTTCTCCCTTGTATGCCTCTTTGGCTTGTATCTAACTCTGTGTGATCAAAGCATTCTATAATCAATGAAAACTTATCCTTTTCCAAAAAAGAAAAAAGAAAAAAATACAAGATCCCATTATTGAAGGAAGAACCCCAACCTTAAACTATCGCCTGAATTTCATTCTCTGTAGGTGGCTGATCGTACAGCCGTTCTCCTCATGGGAATCAGATTTATTCAGTATTTATTGGCTCCTGGGGTTGAACGCCCTCATAACAACACTTGGAGGAAAGTATAAATGCTCGGGCACTCCCACGACGAACCAACTGTTGAAAGCACTCGATCGACCGTACAACCGGCAACCGAGGGCAGATTTCCTCAACATATCGAGGAGGGGAACACATTCTAAACATGCTTCATGAATCATCAAATCATTGACCACGTTCTGCATTCATACAAGTCATAAGACACATTCAAATCATATTATATAACCAACTAGTGTTCTCCTTACATCATGATCCTTATTTATTCTATGCACCATCATTTAATCATATTATTAAAGACAATACATGCACTCCATATCAATACATGAACACATCATTCAGGTGAACACGTGTACCCATATACATGTGTATATCTCACATGCACAACATACAAAACAAGCCAATAATTTTAATCTAAACTATGACCTTTGGTTGACCGAAGGTTAGCCTTCGGTTAACCGAACCTGGGCTTTGGTTGGTCGAAGCCTTGATTCGATAAACCAGACATAGCACCCAGGAGAACTTCAGGATACGGCCCTCGGTTGACTGAGGGTTCCCTTTCAGTTAACCGAACCCCAAAATGTCCCCAGAGTCAAGTCACTGTTTTTCTGATTGAGGAGGGCTTTGGGTTAATCGAACTCTGACATTTGGTTGACTGAAGGTTAGATTAACCGAACTAAGAACACACAGAACCCTGACTTGTTGTTTTTCCAACAGAACACAACTAAGAACACACAGAACCCTGACTTATTGTTTTTCCAACCAACGGCGTTCGGTTGGTTCCTCGATGAACTGAACTACCTTTGGTTAACCCAACAGTATGGTTCGGTTAACCAAGCATGCGAAGCCCAGAATTTCTAGGTTTCAGGACTTGCTTCCAAAGGGTCTTTGGTTGGCCCAGGGATCAACCAAAGCCACTCCTTGTCATCCCAAAGCCTCGAAACCCTTCTTTTAAGGTTCCCCAAACACAAGCAAACCAAAACAACCAAAACCTAAGGTCATTCTAAGGGTTTAATACCTTTAAAAAACTCTTGAAATTCCTCATGCTATAGAAGTTTTTACTTTTAGTGAAAATCTTAGGCACTTCACTAGACATCACATACTATTCCAATATTCTATTTACACTACAACTACACATTCACATAATGTCAATGGAGTCCCTCAAGGTTTGAAATAGTAACTCTAACCTCATTCCACATGGGAGTGATAGTCAATACATTGCCAAACGATAGAATTAATTAAGATAATTATAAAATATAAGTTCTGAATTTACCATATCCTTAAAATAACCAAAACAATCATTAATAGAAAACAATGGAAATAAAATATAACTACTCTTATGTTTCAATCAAAATACCTATAAACTACTGAAATCTGATCTTAATGACATTAACTCATTAAAACCATAAAGCCAACTAATCCTATAACAAATTCTATTGAAATCATCAAACAATAATCTAATTTTAACTAAGGTCTTCATCATAGTCTTGTTCGTTGTCACGCCCTAAATCCGAAATATAGGATCTCAAGGATTTCCAAAGGAATAACCTTTGGATCCACCACGTGGACGCAGATATCCATTCACCATATATAACCATTGTCCTGGTTAATCAGAGTCTAAAAAACATAATTCAGCGGAAGTCTTAAATAAATCAAAGGTCAGCTGAAGCCTCATAGAGAAATCCAAAGAAGTTACAACAACTATCTTCATAGAAGCATAACAACACAGGTTCAATTCATACAATTTCAATAAGCAAATAATACCACAGTCACAATGTATTAGCATGCTCGTCAACATATTAAATCACATGTATCACATTCAACATTGTAATCTCATTACGCATGAAAATCACACAAGTAGTCATATTATATCACAACAATTGTTCACATGGTCCCACTATGATAAATCATAGGACACACATGATCCCATTATGCATTCAACCTAATCCATATAGTCCCACTATGCATCAAACATAACCCACATGATCCCATCATGCACAACACATAAAGCTACATAGTTCCACTATGCATCACAAACACCACATGGTCCCACGATGCAACACAAGCAAACACATAGTCCCACTATGCCAAACAACAACCTCATGGTCCCACCATGCAAAACAAGTACTACGTAGTCCCACTATGCAAACAGACACCACATGGTCCCACCATGCTACAACCAGTAACCACATGATTCCACCATGCCAAGCAACTGCCATCCAAACACAAGTACAAACAATCAACATGTGGAGATACACAAACATTCACGTCAAGCCAAACATGTGCAATGATCAATGCAATATGGTATGATCCAATTATGAATAATGAAATGTGGATGATATTCATATGCAATGCAAGGGTAATTAGGCCTAGCCCAATCACATGTTCATTCAATCATACGACCATTCAACCCATTTCTTTAAGGGACTTGCACCCACGGTAGAATGCCACCATTCCATTCTTTAATGGACTTGCACTCACGGTAGAATGCCACCATTCCATTCTTTAAGGGACTTACACCCACGGTAGAATACCATCATTCCTTTTCCATTATTCTTTAAGGGACTTTCACCTCACGGTAGAATACACCAATATACCATTCTATTCCTTAAAGGGACTTTCACCACACCGTGGAACACACCAGTACACAGATTCCATTCCTTAAGGGACTTTCACCACACGGTGGAACACACCAGTACACACATATATAGTCAATCCCACTGACTTCCAGTGGATACTCCTTGCACCACTCACAACCATACATAATCAATACATAGTCAATCCCAATGACTTCCATTGGATACTTCCAGCAGTACTCACAAACACAGTGGATACTCCCAGCACCACTCACAAACACAATCCATACAACACAATCATTCATACACAGGTAGTGGATACTCCCAGTACCACTCAAACATCACACAATTCAACATTAGAACCATCATAAGATACAGTGACTACTACAAGCACCACTCAAACAACTCAATTTCCCATACTAACATTGCTAACCATCCTAACCTTATGTTGTAATCCAATATCTAAGTCCAAACTCCTTAAAAGTCAAAATCTCATCATATCGCATCCAGGTCTGCCCTATTTTCCTGAATTTCAAACCCCTTTATACACTTTATAACATTCGACCACAATCATCCCTTTTGCAGACAAACCAACCTTATATACATGTAAAACATCTCAAGGGATCTTTCCCTAAAATTTGGGATCATTTGGGGCTCGGTAGATCCTCGGTATCTATCGAGGTTCCTACCGTGAATCTCGGTAGATGATTTACCGAGGTTCGGTAGAAAGTCCCGAGAGCTGTGTTTTCTGGGCATTTTTGGTAGATGTCTCGGCATCTACCAAGACTCCTACCGAAGCGTAATTTAGCCCAAAACTGGGTTTTTTTCCTAGGGCTTCATGCCCATACTCTCAAATACATATTTTAGCACTTCTAATCATCAAATATTAACTTCAAATCATCATGCAATTGATGAAAACCTAAACTATCAAATCTAGACTATACATGTGGATCCCTAATACACAAATCAATCAACCTACTTGAATTAATTCTAGAAAATCATAATTAATCATAAGAGTTCATAAGATCATCACAAATACAGTAAACTTAATCTAAGCATGTTAAATCTTGTAATCATACAATCATTCATAATATTCATTCAATACTCATACTATAAGATCACTATTCAGATCTTGCCTCAAATCATGAAATCATGCAATCCAATTTATAACTATAGTATTGCTAAGATCCATGAATATACTTATCGTAAAATCGATGGAAATCCCTACCTCATTTTCCAAGTATCTAATCCACCGCTTAGTAGTAGTCGTCTTCGAATTTTTCCCGTCTCTTAAGGGCTTGTCTTACCAAAATCTTTCTGTTATCCTCTCCTTCACCTTCTTCTTCATGCCCGTTGTATCCTACCTCTACTTCCTCTTCTTTCTCCTTAGCTTTTCTAGCCTTCTTTTTCCTACAGTATGCTTTTCTTTTCTTTTCTTTTCTTCTATCTCTTTTTTCTTCCTTTCCTCTAGGTCTCCTCATTCTCTCCTTTTTTCTGCAGAACCAAAACCAGAACTTTCTTCCTCTCTCTGTTTTGGACGTGTGAAGCTAGGGAGAAACTCTCTCTTTTCACTTCCTAGCTTTTAGGAGTTCCAATTCTCTTGAAACACTGTTTTCTTAATTAACCATTTTTAATATTTGAATTTTGAATTCTCTACAGAAGGAATCGATCATATTAGTTTGTGTTGGTTTTCCTTAATTAATCTCATTATTAATCTTAATTACATAATTAACTATGTTCTAATTGGATTCTGTTTGGGTCTTAAGTCCAATTTGAATTAAGGTCCATGTCAGGTTCGAACTAAAGGTCCAGGCCTAATTAAGGTCCAAGCCAATTTCAATATGATTTGTATTTAATTACATAAGTTAACCAATTACTTATCATATTTACTAATTAGTCCAGTTCAGCCACAAGTTTTGCATATAATCCTAGTTGTGTAATTAGTAGATTAATTAGAATTAATTCATTAATTACCTAGCTGGGTCCGGGTCATTACATTCTCCCCCCCTTTAGGACATTTCACCCTCGAAATCACTAGTGTAATATTATTCAAATATTATAAACATTAATAAGAATCCATGGAATTCGAATATTGAGCTGAAACTAAGGATTTCATTAAACTAGGAACGGAAAGTACATCGGAGTCCTACTTTTTCTTCTTCTTACTGCCATACGCAGATGGCTATACATAAACAAAAACAAAGACCAAAAGGAAAAGCAACTAATAGCTAAAACATGTAATAATATCTAAAGAGAGTGTCCCCTACGGGATCGAGAGGCTGATGGTGGTGAGATTGAGACTGCATCAGGCGTCTTGCAGCCACTGAACACGTTCTGAAAGAACAGAAGTGCCTTCCCCCCGGTCACCCGAAGCTTGGACACTTCTTGCCTGCTTTGCCGGACCTCCTCCTGTAAGACAGTCAACTGGGCCTCCACGGTGATTGGATCTGTGGGAGGTGCGGAAGATGAAGGTGTTCCTGGGTGGTGTTCAAAGGGAATGCAATGGGCGCTTGTGGGTTTGCCCCGACCAGTCTTGGCAGTTTCTTCTTGTTCATGTTGGTCGCCCCGAAAGGGGGATTGGTCTCGCCGGCTTGTGGGGCAAGTATCGGGATGCCCCCGAACTTGCCCACGACACACATTAGGCAAGCAAATGGTAAGGCCCCTCTCCTTTGGTTCCTCACATATCAAATGATATGTGCGATGATCAAAGATGGGAGGCAGAGCCTCGTGCCTATGGCCACTTGGTGAAGTGCAGAGGCCATGAACGGGGTGAGTTCGGTCACTTTCCCCGAGCGAGGGTAAACGTTAGTGACAAAAAGCTTGTGGAGGATACGGTAATTGGGTGGGAGCTTGGAGGCGCTAAGAGAATTGTCATCATTCCATGGCACTCTCCAGATGACCTTGGTGATCTCGATCTTTTCTTCTTCGTTGGGTTCGGGGATGGTTGCATGGGCATTATTCATGGGTACATTCATCAATCTGGAGACCAATGCTAGGTTAAGGTATTTGTTGATGCCATAAAGATTGAAGGTGTTGGTCAGGGAATCGAAGTCTGTGGAGGTGATGTGAGAGTACATCTCCATGACTACAGATGGGCCAATCCACCCTAGTCGAGGATGGGTTCCCATCTTATGGTTCGTAGTGTTTCCACTACTCCGGAAAACAGTTCGGATTGCTTGTTTTTCAATGAGCAACTCCTGCCCTCATATTCGTTGGGCTCAGAAGCTTCCACTACCGGGACTGGAGTTCTAGGGTTTGGTATGACATTGGGTTGAGGTGAATCCTCTCCCTCGGGGTCGGATGGGTCGTATGGTGGAGGAAGTGGTGCTTGTGATCTCCTGGATGAGGAGGACTTGGTTACTCTAGCCTTCGTACTAGGGCCTTGAGTGTGTTTGGTTCTAATCATTGTTGAAAGAAATATGGAATGAACTTGACGATTTTTGGAGTGTTGATGGTCATTTTTGGAGTGTGCGATGTCATCCGGAATGATGACGTGGTAATATTTTTTGCCAAGTCCGCATCCATGTCATCGTCTAGTTGGCATGGTTTTGACGATTTTGGGTCAAACCAGATCATTTGGCATAATTAGGTCAGACCATTGGACACATTATTAGACCATTGGCCAGGTTATTGAACCATTGGCCAAACCATTGGACTGAAGAATCATGTTGAGCCAGAAAAATCTGGCGTGAGAAGAAAAGCTGCTAAAAATAGCCCTAAACCTGCTTAAAACCTGAAAAGTCGCATGTCCCGATCATTGGCAATGTAGTGGCCACAAGGGGGGATATCCGGTCAGATCCCTGGAGGGTGCTCTTACGTTGGGGGAGTAGGGGCAAATCGGTTGGGCGACCACCCCTTGGGCCACCAGAAGTTCTAGCACCAGGAACTCATGCGAACCCAAAAATCCATATTACCATTTTTGACGTGCTCTATCTCATGAAGTGGTTATGTCGGAATCCTAAGACTTGGAACTTGCCAAATTGGAAGTGCTCATTTTGCGCCAAAAATCAGCCTTCTGCGAGAAGACAGTTTTATGCCAAAAAGTTGCCAGAAGGTCCCGGAGGCACTGGTGCCTTGCGTAAGCGTCTGGCATGATATGAATCACTCTAAAAAGAGTATTACATGTACTCAAACTCTCTGACCAAATGATTTTTGTCACATCCCAAACTTAAAGAAATTCATGTGGGAATCCTTTATGTTTGAATTATGACTCTCACCCCAATTTACATCGGGAGTGGTAATTAATATAGAGCCAAATAATTAGACATAATAAAACTTCAAAAATTACTTTTACTGAAAATAATTAGATAAAACTAAGTCTATTACATTCAAAACAAAGTAAGTAAATCACAACGGAAAATAAAATAACCTATTCTCATGCTTAAATCAAATCCTATCCCTATACATAATATCTAACTAAGAAATAAATAAATCCTACTGCAAAATTCTAAGTGTAAATCATTCCAAGCAATCATCCAATCCAGCCATCTCATTATAAACTTGTTCTTCATCTTGTTCTCCGTTATCGTCAAGTCCTCCATCTAAATTCCCTAAAATTGGTTGCTCAAAGGCGTCAGCTACACTTAGCTCAGTAAATAAATCAATTAAACCTTAATTTCGATTGGAATAGGGTCAAAATCACTCTCCAATGATAATCCATAGACTAAACAACAATTAATATGATAGATATGCAATATAATGAATGTGTATGCAAAGTGAATGCAATGTGATGCAAGTCCAGATTATTAATGAATGCAATGCGTGCTCATGCAATAATGAATAGGTAATCACCAAGTGTGATTCATGCAAAAACATATGCTGTGCAAATCATGTATGCTGTTCAGAATTCGCGTAATGTATGGCCCACACTAGACCAATCAATTACTTGAGCAAGATGTCTTATTGAACCATCTCCCTTATATAGGGCCACTCTCAAGCAAGATATTCCATGTGCGTATCATAAGGGGCTTCGACCTAGAGGGCACAATTCCTCCACTTATTTTCGGTCACGGGAATATAACCAAGGCGTAAAAAATATGAACAAAACCTCAGTGAGTTATACACTAACCGAATGCCAACAGAATTTCACTCGTCATCCATTACGTATAATATGATATCGAGATGAAAATAATGTGGTATATTGGGGTAGCAAATCCCTCGACCTATGCAAATCAGTCCATCCGGGACTTCCTCACTATATTATGATATTTTGATCACAACAACTCTCGGTTAAGTCATAACCTTCAACCTATGTGAAGATATGATGGTAAAGTCAAGCACATGACCACCTATATAGTCAATAATGCAATCAGGCTTATGCTGTGCATGTGTAGTGTTTGTGTACACTAAATATGCATACAATAAGTGTACAATAGTGAATTAAGTAATATAAATGTATAAATCATAGTATATGCTTCATGGTATTCCAATCAAATCAAATCACGAGTAACTTATGATAAAACATGTAAAATAATCAATCAATCAATCAGTCATCCAATCATGTCATACAATTCATCATAAAGATCATTAAATAAACTCAAGTTTGGAAACCAAATCAATAATCCGAAATCAATCAAATAATATAAGTTAACTGCCCAAACAGTTCGGGTAGCCTAACTGGCACACTAGCAGGCTGACTGGAAAAGGCCAAAGCTCACCGGTAGGCTAACCGGCAGCCTAGGCAGAGGTCACTCTGTGGTCACACTGTGCCCCGGTAGGCTAATCGGTACACCGGCTGCCAACCGGCAGCCTAACCAGTGCCACCAAAACAATTAAAGGGATCCGGCAGGCTAACCGACACACCGGTATGCTGCCGGATGCCCCCTGGGTCCACCTGTAGGATAACCAACACACTGGTATCTTGCCGGTTTGCCTAGAAACCTGCAAACCGCACGAATTTTATATTTTTATTCCTTTTTAACACAAACATCCTTCTAATACTCATATTAAAATCAAATTCCGATCAAAACCAAATCAAACAACAAACAAATAATTCACTTACCTTAGGAAGGATGATGATACTAAAAGAGTTTAAGTTTTAATTTAAGTTATCATGCTCTTCAATTTGAATTTGTGTGCTACGTCATATTCCATGAATATGGCATCTGACCTAGATTCAAATAAAAAATAAAGAATAATTGAATTACTTACCTTGGTATAGCTCGTTGGATCTTTCTCTTCTTCACCTTAGTTCAAGTTCTGAACTTTTGATCTTCCTTAGATCCTAGCTCCAGCAATCTTACTCTTACTCTTGGATTATGGTATGAACAATCATAGCATTGTTTTATAATTTTTAATGAGTATCCTACTTAGTCTAGATATGTACTTGCATTAGGATTTTGTTTCTACTCCCAACCCTTAGATTTTAGTTTGTTTAATCCTCACCTTATGTTTGGAGATTCCTAATTCTTGTGAAACTCAATTATCATGTTATCTACTTTTCCTAATTAGATTAGGTTCCTTGTCTTTTAATCCTAGTCCTTAATCTAATTCAATTGTTCCTACAAAATCCTAGCCATTGATTAACTTATGAGATTATGATTGTGTGTGATGCACTTTAGTTATCTATTGTGCTCCCACCAATCACAATGAGTCAAAGTCAACCAAATAGCCATTATTAAAAATTTCAAATATGTCCCTAATTTCTAACTAATTACACTTTGGTCCTAATAATTAATTGGGTTATTACATAATCACTTAAGCCCAATTCCTTTAAATTAATCCCAAGACTAATTAATTATGCCCAATGCTAATCAATTAAGCCTCAAATAATGGATTATGCTTTGATGTGTGATCATACAAGGTCTTCATATAATAACTTAATTAAAACTTAACGTATAGTAAGTATAAAAGTGTTTAAGCATATAGTTCATATTAGAATCCTATTAAATTACTATTATGCCCTTATTATTTAAATAATTTTCTATTTATAATTTTTGGGTTTTACACTGATGAACGCCTACAATGAGGTATATAATCAAGCAATCTCTCTACAGTAACATGTTCACATGCCTGAAAATGGAGAGGAAAATATCTTTCTTCCATTACGATAGATGTTCAATCTCATGTTTATAATCACTTGTTAAGGTTCTTATTTCTCCACTTTTCATTTTTTTTTTATTTCCTTTGGTTTATTTTATATTTACATTCACATTTGTTTCAATCTATTCTCTTATTCTTTTTTTGACTTTGTTATGTTTTTCTTTCTTTCCTTTTATGTTTGGGTCTTTTAATTGAATTGGGTAGTTAAGATCTAATGTTACATCCATATATGCCTTGTAACCTTTGGCAAGGCGGTCTATATCAAAAGTGATGCATAGGGAGCAAAAAGTGCATAATGTTTTGATTGTCAGAGTTTTTGAAGCGTGTTTGAGATTATTTTTATTTTCATAATTATATGAGGTCAACATGTAAATAATATCATGATTTAATTAGTTTTTTTATTTGCTTGATTATATGAGGTTATCATATAAATAATATTAATTTTTAAATATTTTTATTTGCATGATTACATGAGGTTAACATATAAATAATATCATGATTTGATTATTTTTATTTGTATGATTATATGAGGTTAACAAGTAAATGATATTATGGCTTAATTAGTTTTCTTATTTTTTTTTTACTATATGAGGTTAACATATAAATAATATCATGATTTAATTATTTTTATTTGCATGATTATATGAGGTTAACATATAAATAATAACATTATTTAATTATTTTTATTTGCATGATTATATAAGGTTAACATGTAAATAATAGCATGATTTAATTATTTTTTATTTGCTTGATTATATGAGGTTAACATGTAAATAATATCATGATTTAATTATTTTTTTTATTTGCTTGATTATATGAGGTTATCAAATAAATAATATTAATTTTTAATTATTTTTATTTACGTGATTATATGAGGTTAACATATAAATAATATCATGATTTAATTATTTTTATTTGTATGATTATATGAGGTTAACATGTAAATGATATTATGGTTTAATTGGTTTTTTTTTTATTTCCATGACTATATGAGGCTAACATATAAATAATATCATGATTTAATTATTTTATTTACATGATTATATGTGGTTAACATATAAATAATAGCATAAGATAATTATTTTTATTTGCATGATTAAATGAGGTTAACATGTAAATAATATCATGATTTAGTTATTTTTTATTTGCATGATTATATGAGGTTAACATGTAAATAATATAATGATTTAATTAGTTATTTTATTTTCATGATTATATGAGGTTAACATGTAAATAATAGTATGATTCGATTATTTTTTATTTGCATGATTATATGATGTTAACATGTAAATAATATCATGATTTAATATTATTTGCATGATTATGTAAGGTTAACATGTAAATAACATCTTAGTTGAGATTATATAATTTCCTAGAAGGGTTTTGCATATTATGGATTAAAAGTAATATTAAAATTTTATTGTATCGGTGATGATTAGGCATTATGACCTAAGGTCTAGTTTATTTTTGATCTGATAAATAAAAGATTAATATTATTGTTTAGTCCTAGATAATGATGCAAGATCAACAATGTGTGTA
>JAUPMG010040554.1:0-14276 GCA_031762675.1 Pachysandra terminalis | reverse complement strand
ATATGATAACGGGTTATTTCGAGATGTATTCTCGGAATACAAAATACTGGTTGTTTCGAGATGTCTTCTCGAAACATAAAATACTAGGTGTTTCGAGGCATAACCTCGAAATACCGATAGTAATAAATTCATGTTCCCTTTCGAGTATGTGATTCGAGATCCATTTCTTTTAGTAGAACTTCGAAATACGTTGTTAAATTCGAGATAATTCTCCTTGACTAGGCTTTCTTTGAAATATACTTTCAGATAATATCCGAAATTCTAATTTATACTTTCTTTGAATGTACTTACATATTTGACCCTGCCACATGTCAATATATGATTGAATTAAATCAATTTCCAAATTGACTCATCATCAATACCACCTGGGTGAACCGGTGGCTACCGGTTCACTCAGAAACAACAAAACTTCATGGTTTCTTAGTATTAAGTCATTTTTAGCACAAGTCATCAACTAATACTCATAATTAAATCAAAATCCGAACCTAACTAAATCAAAATATCAATCAAAACTACAACTTAGCTTGACTAGGATGATCATGCACTGAAAAGCTTGAAGTTTTTATAAAAACGATATGTTCTTGAGTTTGAATTCAATGTGCTATGTCATATTCAATGAATATGGCATCTCACCTAAATCTAAATCCAAAATAAAGAATAATCGAATTACTTACCTTGCTGTTCTTCGTCAGATCTTCTTCCTCTTCAACCCAGTTCAAGTCTGAACTATTCTTCTTTAGCTTCTAGTTCCAACCACAGACTCTCTCTCCCTTTTAGAATAATGATCACACGTCCCTTAGTGTTCTTATATAGCTTTTAATGAGTGTTTTAGCTGATCTATGAGTTGTTCTTAGTTTAGGATTATGTTTTAGTTTATAGCATTTAGATTAGATTGATTAATTTATAGCCTTTAGATTAAAGTGTCCTAGTTCTAACTTGAATTAATCATTGCTTTATCTATCCTTAATCCTAATCAGCTTTAAAGTCTTTTACGTTTAATCCTACCATTTAGATTAGTCTAATTGTTCCTATGTAATCATAACCATTGATTTTTAACTGTTTTAATTATATTTGGATTTAGATATTGGTTTAGAGTCCTAGTCTCATTATAACTTAACCTTTAATTTTTCTATTTTAATTATCACAAAAATTGCCTATCAATTAACCTAATTGGGATTTAGTTTAGTTGGGCCTTAGTCTTATCGGGCTTTAATTAAGTCCATCTAATTAATTATTAGAGTTAGGTCCCTGTTTGGTCAGTTCTAGTTTAATCTATTAAACCAGTTTTCTATTTAAGCTGAAATTCTTTATTAATGACTTATAATCCTTAATTATATATTATCTCATTAATCACCTTAGGTTAGTTGAATTATTAGCCTTTAGATCTAAGATTAAAAGTTCCCACAAGATCTTAGACACACATTATAACTTAAAAAGTTATAATTGTGTGTGAAGCACTTTAGTTTCCTATATAGTTTCATATAGTGCAGTCCACCAATCACAAACAGTCAAAGTCAAATCTGTAACTACCTTACTAAAATTTTAAATTAACCCCTATATTTTTAATTAATTATAAATCAATCCCTATAAAAGTTCATGTTATTACATATAAAATTGTTCGAGCAACAGCAACTTCAACTACTTCCTTTCCAGTATGGTGAATTGTAAAAGGAAAAATATATTAGTTAAATTATAAAATAACTGCGCGCACAAAGGCAAGCAAGTGAAAGTGAGAAGACAAATGTTTAACCTACTTTCAAGTTCACATAATCATTATATTATTGTGAGAGAAAACTCTCAGGCTACGTTTGGATACCGAGAAAGTGTGAGAAAGGAAAAAGAAAGTGCACTATCGCGAGATCACTTAACAGATCCTTCCGATGACGAGCATCAGCAGAGGGACCAGTAGATGTTCCAGCCATCGGGATCCGGACGATATTGGGGTATCTCACCAACCCAATTCGACCGAAACCAGTTCGTGGCCCTTGTCGACCTGGCTACCAATTATGAAAAGTCCATCGTATATGAATTGCAAAAATTTTTATTTTCCATTCACAGATATTGAAATTCTATAGACCAATTGATCCAAATCTGCCCAACTAACTAATAAGCAGGTTCAGGCAGCACAACCCCTTCCCACCTGAACCTATTCAGGTGAAATCAGGCTTACTTTAGGGCATTAACGCACATCATGTCAACTCGAACCTACTAAAATACTGGGCCTGATCCAAACCTACTAAATCAGGCCATGGCTGGGCAAGGGCCCAACTATTTTCTGATCAGACTGGACTGGTACTTCCTCGGCCTGATGCAAGACCAGCCCATCTGCTGCGGCACTACCCACAGCAGCTGTGGCTAAGTGGGACAGTCCCAGAGAAGGAGCCTTGGTGTGGCCGGGCTAACTTGGTTCAAGCCCGCCGCTGCCGTCTTCTTAAGTCGCAGCTTCAAGCCTCCAAGTACTCGCAGCTTCAAGCCTCTAAGTACTCTACAGACAAATCAAGATTGTACCAAACCAACTAGAGCAACTTCAACCACTTCCTTTCCAATGATGAAATTGTAAAAACAATTATAATTGCTTTTTATAATTGTAAAAAACAATTATAAAATAATTGTGAGAGAAACCTCTTATAAAATTACTACTTCAACATTTTTTTCGACTTTTACTAAGCAAAGCTGCTCCTTAACTTTTTCGCGTCTCTTGACCCACCAACTCGGATTGATCTCTTTAGATCGTGGATCGATCAACATGGTCTCAAGTGCAACACAATTGTTGAGAATATACACTGCGACCTCCATCTCATTAGAATAACCATGGAACCCGCTTAGTTCAACTACCTTGAGGTGATTATGGGGGCATTTACAGAGTCTTCTTTAACTCTCTTCCTTTCAAATCCAACCCATAGCCAGAAATCTGCATTCAGAAGAGCACTTTTGAACTTACAAACACATATATTCAATCAATCACCTTAAAATACTTACTAATCATGCACAAAATCTCAAATTCAAGCTCATTAAAATTACAAATGCAAAATTTCAAAAGCCAAATAACAATATTCAACAATGTATGTACTCAATCAGGAACTCACACGGGTTAGCTCGACTGAGCTTAAGAACTGGAGGTCCCAGGTTTGAGTCATCGGGCTTACCTGATATATGATCCTTGTGGGTGGGGTCATGTATCTGGGGTTTACCCTGTTCTCACTAAGTGGGGTCGGGATTCCATGT
Source organism: Pachysandra terminalis (assembly GCA_031762675.1). Lineage (NCBI taxonomy): Eukaryota > Viridiplantae > Streptophyta > Magnoliopsida > Buxales > Buxaceae > Pachysandra > Pachysandra terminalis. Next base: position 11,051 of record JAUPMG010040554.1, on the reverse strand, counting down.
CACCAAAAAAAAAATAAAAAAAGAATAAACATTGTATGTACTAAATTTTCCACCCTTTTTTGTTTTAAAATAGCAATACTTACATTTAACCGCAATTTCTGCAAGAAAGGTGATGCCCTCAAGAAATAAGTAATCCACGAGATATCCTTTCTTATTGTTGTAGAAATCATCAACACCAACTGCTTGAGATTGTTGAATGTAGGCAAAACCTGGGGTAACATCCTTGCCTGAAAGGCAAAGGCAAAGATTATAAGGGACTAAAACGATTCATCTACAGAAGTTCCACCTTTGCTCACCTCAATATAAGTATCCGTAAACAAGCACAATGTCTCCAACTGAGGAAGAACAATTGGGAGACTTTCGAGTGCATAAATAGCAGCCGGTTCATCTGACATACCAATGTCAACATTAGTCAGCTGGGGAATACTTGTAGTTTCTTGAGTTTGGAGGAAGGAAACAAAATCTTTAACTTAACCAGACTCTGACAAATTGTAAGTTTCAAGCTCTCAAGGTGGAAGCAACTAGAAAACAGATGTTTCAACAGACTTCCGTTGCCAAGATCAACCTCTTCAAGAAAAAGAGTTCTGAGAGAGTTGAAACCCTTGAAATCAACAGGAACTCTCAGGATATAGTAGTTCAAAAACAGATGTCTTAAATTGGATTCTCTTCCTTGAGCCAAAATGTGGCAAGGAAATCTATAACTCATAGCCACCCTATTTAAAAAATCATTCAATCTTCGAAATAAAAACCAATTTAGAAAACCGAAACCTAACCAAATTATAACGAATAAAGTCGAAAATTGAACTAAACCGAAACAGAAGCCAAAAAAATTCGGTATATATATATATATATATATAATCTACTTTGATTTTTTCTGTTCGGTTCAGTATAGTCGAATCCTTAACCAAATTAATTCAGCTCTTTGTTTTCTAAACCATAACCAAACTAAAATGAAAAAAACAAATAAACAAAAAACGACTTTTTGGGTTTGGTTTGTTTGGTATTGGTGATGCACAAATCGGAATGCTCCAACCGATCGCCTAACCCGAGGAATCGGCCGTTCAAGCGGCGCTACATCGATCCAACAAACACGAATTCCAAAATAATATAGAACAATACAAGAACACAAGATTTTACATAGTTCGGCAATATCGCCGACATCCATGGATTGCCATATAGCATTTATTATTCTCGCTTTATTCTTGAGAAAATATCATATACATGATACATTGTAGAAAAATGTATATAAGAAGAAGAAGGAGAATGATAAAATTCTCTTTCTTTATGGAGAACCGTAGTGTTTTTCTCCCTTTCTTTGTCTCTTTTTTTTTTTTTTTCTTTTTCTCTCTCTCCCTTCTGTTCTCCCCATCTATTCCTCACCCCTGAAGTGAGAAAACAGCTTCCTTTAAATAGGGAGAACTCCCCCTCCCCCCTCTTCTCTCAATGAAGAGATGCCTCATTTTAAATAGCTCAAAGAAACTGTCAAAGGAATTGAATACTCCAAGCAAAACTGTTAAAAGTGTCAAGGCATTCAATATTCAAAGAAAACTGAAATAATAATAAATGCCAAATTTGTGAACAGTAAATCGCATGAGCAGTGTCATGAATAATAATTTCGAATCTCATGAACAATGTCATGAATAGTGATTATGAACAGTGTCATGGTTATATAAACAGTGTTTTGAAATTACAGTGAACAATATTTTCAAACACGTGAACAGTGTTTTCGAATAGTGTTTTGAAATTACAGTGAACAATATTTTCAAACATGTAAACAGTGTTCTCGAAATAGCATTCTCGAAGTCCATTCTCGAAGTAGCACTCTCGAGTTGCATTCTCAAAGTAATATTCTCGAATTGTATTCTCGAATTGCATTCTCAAAGTGCATTCTCGAAATGAATTCTCGAAGTACATTCTCGAAGTTGATTTTCGAAATAGTGAACAGTGTTTCCAGACTTCAATGAATAGTATTTTTCTAACTTCAAATGATCTAAAATATACAATAAATATGTCACCAATAAAAATGTGCCATGTGGGCATTTTAAAAACCGGTCATCATCAGTATTTGGTTTAAATCGAACCAGTTGACACCCTCAATCCAAACCATCCACCTGACAAGAGAACCCTCAGGATAAGATAGGCCAAAAAGGTAAAGGTTTATTTTCCTTCAGTGAGATTTGCCAAGGGGAGCAAGTACATAAATATGGAAATATCATATACCTGATATTTATTATATAAATATATTTGCTAAAGTGCGTATACATTTATTATATTAACATTATTAAGACTTAGATTTATCTCTATATATTTAGAAAGAATAATTATATCCAAAAGATAGCAGCACCACATAAAACTGAATGTATAATAGAAAATGATATTTATAATTAAATAAAAATAATAGTAGGTCTATTTAATCAATGTTACAATCATTAATGTAAATATGAGTTGTAAATTAAAATTTTATTTGTAATTGGACCACGGATTTGTTTGGGTCGAATTGGATCAGGGGAGATGGATACACAAAAAAATGAAGCCCTATAATATATTATTAGTTAAATTATAAAATAACTGTGCTCACAAATGCAAGCAAGTGAAAGTTAGAAGACAAATGTGTAACCTACTTTCAAGTTCACATAATCATAATAATATTACTGTGAGAGAAAACTCTTATAAAACTACTACTTCGACACTTTTTTCGACTTCTAATAAGCCAAGCTGCTCCTTAACTTTCTCGCGTCTCTTGGCCCACCAACTGAGAGTTTCTTTATCAGAATCCACCAGTTTATCACTATCAGCGTAGATCCATCTAGGTAGCGGATCGATCAACATGGTCTCAAGTGCAACACAATTGTTGAAAATATACACGGCAACCTCCATCGCATTAGGATAACCATGGAACCCGCGTAGTTCAACTATCTTGAGATGATTATGGGGGCTGCATTTACAGACTCTTCTTCTTAACTCGCTTCTGAAATCCAACCCATAGCCAGAAATCTGCATTCATAAAAGAGCACTTTTAAACTTACAAACACGTTCAATCAATCACCCTAAAATACTTACTAATCAAGCACAAAATTTCAAGTTCAAGCTCGTTATAATTACAAATGCAAAATTTCAAAAGCCAAATAACAATATTCAACAATGTATGTGCTCAATCAGAAACTCACAAGGGTTAGCTCGACTGGGCTTAGGAACAGGAGGTCCCAGGTTTGAGTCATCGGGCTTACCTGATATATGGTTCTTGTGGGTGGGGGTCATGTATCCGGGGTTTACCCTGTTCCACTAAGTGGGATTGGGGTTCCACATCACTAAAACAAACAAACAGTGTATGTACCAAATTTTCCACCTTTTTTGTTTTAAAATAACAGTACTTACATTTAACTGCAATTTCTGCAAGAAAGGTGATGCCCTCAAGAAATAAGTAATCCACGAGATATCCTTTCTTATTCTTGTAGAAATCATCAACACCAACTGCTTGACATTGTAGAATGTAGGTAAAACCTGGTGTAACATCCTTACCTGAAAGGCAAAAGCAAAAAAGATTAAAAGGGACTAAACGAATCATCTACAGAGAACTTGTAAACAAGTTCCACCTTTGCTCACCTCAATAGAAGTATCCACACACAAGCACAATGTCTCCAACTGAGGAAGAACAATTGGGAGACTTTTGAGTGCATAAAAAAGAACCGATTTATTTGACGTACTAATCCTAACATTAGTCAGCTGGGGAACATCTTTGAATTTAAAGTCCACCTTTCTTCCAGAATATTCAAACTTGACAAGACCGGGGGCATAAATCTCAACCTCTTTTAATGAATAACAGAAAAACACTTGTAGTTTCTCGAGTTTGGAGGAAGGAAACAAAATCTTTAACTTAACCAGACTGCAACAACTTGTAAGTTTCAAGCTCTCGAGGTGGAAGCAACTAGAAAACAGATGCTTTAACAGACTTCCGTTGCCAAGATCAGCCTCTTCAAGAGAAAGTGTTCTGAGAGAGTTGAAACCCTTGAAATCGGCAGGAACTCTCAGATACAGTACTTCAAAAACAGATGTCTTAAATTGGATTTTCTTCCTTGAGCCAAAATGTGGCAAGGAAATCTATAACTCATAACCACCCTATTTAAAAAATCACCCAATCTAGAACTCAAATCCCTTGCGTTAAAATTTTCTGGTTCGAGGTTGAGATCAAGCTTTTCAGCACTCCTCTTGATAGCAAAATCAACCCATTGGTCAACATGATCGGCGAACTCTTCGCCCAAGAAAAAGCGAACCTTAAATATTCTAATCTTTGGAATCTGATGGAGCAGCAAGAACTGGTTAACCAGTTGTACAAATTCATCCGTTTGTTGATTTATCAACCTCAGTGTCAATTTACCAGATTGGTGCTTCTTACGAGTTTCGCTTTTGCGGAGCATGGCAACACCAAATTTAAGGTTGGAAATGGATGTCCTCCAAAGCCATCGCCATCTGCTAGACAAGGCACTGGTACTTACGGCGTCACCCATTGGCAAATATGACAGGATGGTGCAAAGAATGTCATCTGGTAATTCACTAATTTGATCCTCTTGGACATCATTGTTCTATTAATTTCAGTGAATAAAACATAGTCAGTTCTACAATCAGTTAATCTATACATATATATATTAGATACAGGAATGAATATTTTCCTTCAGTGATATGGGATTTGTCACCATGCAGAGAGCTGAGGGGACCAGTCCAGACTACGGGTGTAATTCGGCTGTTCAAAGAAGAACACTCCCTTGGACTTCCCGTCTTTAAACTTTTTTTCCTTCTAAAATAAAAAGGATCTCTCTTCTTTGCACGATTTTCTCTCTTTTTATATTTGTCTTTTTTTATTTTGTTCTTATTTCCTAATCCTACTCAAAAGACTTTATTCTCTTTCTAATTTCAATCTCAAAATCTGATTGACGGGAACCTAAATCAACAAAACATATCCCGTTTTAAGAAAAACCAAAGAGTCGAAAACCGGTGAACCGTCTATCAACAATCGAACCAAGCTAAGAAAAGTAATGGATCAAAGTATATAGTTTTCTGTTTCTATTTCTGCAAGCTTTTCTTTCGCAACAATGACAAGCTCATCTTTTGGATCACTTCATGATAATGCTGACGTGGAATTTGTACTGCTTGACTTGCTTTAAGCTACGAGATTGAATTGCTTAAAGTGGCATAAATAGCGCAAGCACGTGAAGACGTCGTGTGTCGGTTGTTTCCACATTATTTCGAGTTGGATAAGGTCTTGTTTGGGCTCGTGGAACGTCTCAACCATCCGCCTAAACCGTCGCACGGTCGTTCGGACGGTGCTGCGTCTATGCTCGACAAACGTATGTGAAAGAAAATAGAAGAGGGCGAAGAGCCAATATAGAAGTACACATAATTTTATATGGTTCGGCAATATGCCTAGTTCACGGGGGTCGCCTCGTAGAGGTATTTTCCACTATTTAGAAGTACATGAAATACAGTGAATATCCCAATCATATTGGGATGAAGAAGGAAATAAGGAAGAAATGAGGGAGAGTAAGAGATAGAGAGATAGAAGGAAAGAGATGAGTCCTTCTAATGTATAGAAGTCTCAAGCATGATAGCAAATACATTCTTCCCTCTCCTCCTGCTTTTTAGATCTTTCAGCCTTTCCTTCTAATGTCCAGAGATAATTTTTTCTTTTCCTAAAGTAGTCATTTTATAGCATTGTCTTACTTGGCCTCCAAGTAGACTTGGCATTCAAGTAACTTGGATTCCAAGTAGACTTGGCATGCAAGTGACTTCGCCTGGAAGCTTTGAATGAGGAGATGCCATGTGGAAGGTGAATCACATGTAGATAACATTATAAAAAATAACTGATGCATGTAGATAACTCAAAACAGACTGGGTTGGACCGGTTGGACCGATTGGACCTAGTCAGACCGAATTGGACCGGGTTAGACCAGATTGGACCCGTTCAGATCGAATTGGACCAAATTGGACCAGTTGAACCGGGTCAAACCAGGTCGAGTGACCCATTAGACTCATGGTCCATAGGTCAAGCAGGTTAAGCAGGTAACAAGTGGTCAAGCAAGTAACACGTGGCTGCTTAATTAGGTCACTAGATCATCAATAGCCCCCTGCCTGACAAAGTGGAAGAAATAAGCTTCGTCAGGCAAACTAAAGAAGTGATCATATATCATTCTGAAGCCAAAATCTCCTATAAAGGAACAATTTCAAAGTCAAAGTTTATAATTGAGGATTTGTAATAAGCGTAACATTCGATTGAGAGACCAGTATAGCCGAATGTCCGAACAAAGAGATCTTGGATTCAAGATCTTGTGAATAATATTGGTTTCATGGCCATAATTCTCGAAAGAGAACCTGTTACTGATGTCCTCGAGAGAGAGAGAGACTAAGAACTCAAAGTAAGTGTCCTTAAGTAGGGAAGACAATAGTGTAATTACAATTCCATAGGTCTCGAGTAATGTGATCAAAAAGGAAAACGGGGCTCGAAAGCCACTGTTCCTGTGGGATATATTGCTCGAAGTCTCTTTCCTAAGGACTAAACGAGATTGACATAATGCATGATGGCCATATGATAAAAAAATGTCACCAAGTCTTTTAAGGGGCATCAATGTTGTTGATGAATAGAGAGGGTGCAAGCGTAAGCTATCAATACCACTAGGAGATATTGAAGTAACCTGAAATGACCTTGCAATATATGATAATATATAGCAATCTATAGGTTGTTATCATGTCACTGTTTGGGGATTTATTGCGATAAATTAAAGAAGTCATTCGAATTTTACAAAATACTCTTCAAGCCTTCGTTCACTTTCGAGATAACCCCTTTTAGTATGTTAATCTATACTTCTTTGAGGGAAGTCAGAGTAACTGCATACATCTCATAAGGTGACTAGTATATTATCGAATTACCCATGTAGAGACCTTAGATTTAAATTTCTCATAAAGCAATTCGTTTTCATGATCAATTATCCCCATAAGGAAGAGTCATCATAAAATCCCTAAAGGCTTTAGGTTAAATAACCAACTTGAGTGATCTTGAATTGAACTTTGTGAAATCAGAAATAGACATGTTTCCTTCGTAATGATTTCTTAAATAAAGTATAGAAATAAGTCCCAAAAGTCTGTGTTAAGGATGTCATTCGAAGGTGACATCTAGGGATGGGAGTGTAAAGATGCCTTAAAAGGCCATTTCTCTTGGGGTTTCCTTCGAAGTATAATGTGAGATGTCATATGAGGGTGGTTAGCCTTCTATGTAATGACGAATTGACCATCTTGTGGTGGTTAGCCTTGAAAAAATGACGAATTGACCATCTTGTGGTGGTTAGCCGTGAAGAAATAACGAATTGGCCATCTTTTGGTAGTTAGCCGTGAAGCAATAACGAATTGACCATCTTATGGTGGTTAGCCGTGAAGAAATAACGAATTGACCAACTTTTGGTGGTTAACCGTGAAGTAATAACGAATTGACCATCTTGTGGATTTTGTGGTGGTTAGCCGTGAAGAAATAACGAATTGACCATCTTTTGGTGGTTAGCCGTGAAGAAATAATGAATTGACCATCTTATAGTGGTTAGCCGTGAAGAAATATCAATTTGGTGGTTAGCCGTGAAGTAATAACGAATTGACCATCTTGTGGTGGTTAGCTATGAAAAAATAACGAATTAACCATCTTGTGGTGGGTAGCCGTGAAAATCAGAGATAGTAGACGCTAGTGTGTACTGGTGTCAAGTACTTCTATGATGGATATGTACTTGTAGTGCCAATGTAAAGACAATATCATAACTAATACATGCATATGTTTGTCATAGAAGGCACATAAATAACACAGAAATAATATCAATAATTGCATATTGTAGCCCCTAATCTGTAAGGCGTTAGCTTTAAGCAGCTTATTTTTAGAAATACATGAAATACAGTGAATACCCCAATCATATGGGGATGAAGAAGGAAATAAGGAAGAAATATGGAGAGTAAGAGATAGAGAGTTAGAAGGAAAGAGATGAGTCCTTCTAATGTATAGAAGTCTCAAGCATAATAACAAATACAATCTTCCCTCTCCTCCTTCTGCCTTTTAGATCTTTCAGCCTTTTCTTCTAGTGTCTTAATATCATTTCTTCTTGTCCTGAAGTAGTCCTTCTATAGCATTGTCTAACTTGGCCTCCAAATAGACTTGGCATTCAAGTTACTTGGATTCCAAGTAGACTTGGCATGCAAGTGACTTCGCCTGGAAGCTTTGAATGAGGAGATGCCATGCGAAAGGTGAGTCACACGTTGATAAGATTATAAAAAATATTTGATGCATGTAGATAACTCAAAACAGATCGGGTTGGACCGATTGGACCAGGTCAGACCGAATTGGACCAAGTTGGACCGAGCTAGATCAAATTGACCGGTTCAGATTGAATTGGACCAGGTTGGACCAGGTTGGACCGGTTGAACCGGGTTAGACTGGGTCAAACCGGGTCGAGTGACCCATTAGACTCATGGTCCATAAGTCAAGCAGGTGACAAGCAGGTAACACATAGTCAAGCAGGTGGCACGTGGCTGCTTAATTAGATCACTGGATCATCAATACTAGCCCAGGTAATTCAAATTATAGTTTTAGGATTTTAATAGGTCGTCCTTCGAAAATTTTCTTTCCCGTTTATCCCCCCTCTTCCAATAGATCCAGGTTGGGGGGAGCTCTACTCTATAAAGTTTTGGTGCTTTTGGTAGATATAAGAAAAGGCTCGGCATGAAACAAGAAGCCTTTGCCAGAAATATAATGTAAAGCACTGCAACAAAACAAGCAAGTTTTTGAAACACTACTAACATATATCAATATATCCTCTTCATCATCTTCACTCTGAACCCTCGCAACATCCTCTTGGTTATTGTGATTGCATCCCATTCACCATCTTTACTGATGCTTCTTATTCTTCTGTCGTCAATTATATGCTTCTTCTTCTATTCTTTTCCTTTATTTCTAATGGGACTTGTATGTTTCATGCCGCAAAGGAGAAAATGGTTGGTCTGCAGTTTCATACTTTTTTTCCCTTTGGTTAATTATCATTATTACATGAACTGTATTGGATATTGATGATATGCTTTGTGATTATAGAAGTCTAATAGTGTATATGGGGGATCTACCTCATCATGGTTTGCATGTCTGCTACACTTGCCACAACCTTGTATCTGAGGCTCTTAGAAGACGTCACTACTGCTTGCTTACTTAAATTGTTTTTGATTTCTCGAGTTGGATTCTACTGTAATAATGTCTAATAATAGTTTGACATTAATCTCAACAACCATGTTCCTGCTAAAGAATCCCATGTACATAGTTACATAGAGTTTAATGGCTTTGTGGCCACCCTCACAATGGAAGAAGCCAATATATTGAAGGGTATTGTTTGTTTACTTGCTTTTACAAGCTCAACATGGTGGGGGTTAGAAAATTGGAATTGAAATTTGAATTTGCATTTCTGTTTTGTGTTTAGTTGCAGATATGGACGAAGTAGTGTTTGTATTCAAAAATAAAACACTCAAGCTTCACACAACCAGGCCAGGGAACTTTCTTAAGTTCCCTTGCCGTGTTAAAGAGACACCAAGTTGTTGAGAATAACATTGCTGTTGGTGTTCTAGATTCGGGTACTTCTCTTAAGAAAAAGCTTCAGTCTTATGTATGTTCCTTTGCAGAATTGTTTATTGATCATCTTATTATATCGTATTTTAGCAATCACAATTAAATCAGAAAGCATTAGTGACAACGGATTTGGTCCTCCACGAGACAAATGGAAAGATTCTTGTGGCTCCTAGCCCAATTTTACTTGCAATAAGGAAGAGAAACAAGGAATTTGGGAACTATGATTATTTTTCCTTTTTTTCTTTTTTTTTTTAATATTTCTTTTTCTTTTTGGATTTTACGAAGATTTGAGCATGGGGTTATTGAAATAAAATTGTTGAAGCAAAAGTCCTTAGAATGAACAAGAACCCGCACCAGATGTTCTTTCTCTTGTTAACTGCAATGCCTATGGCACCCATATTCAATGTTGTGCAAAAGCCTTATTGTTCTTTGGATGTTTGATGTTCTGATTGTCTTTTTGAATTAATTTTTCTCCATCTTTATGCATTTGGTTTGTTAACCTTGCTGTAACCAATCAATGCAATTTAACCTTTTATGTTTGACAATTTGGTCTCATTGCTCATCAACTTCATTGAACCCCCATTCAACGTTCATTGGATCTTTCGGGCCGTGATTTTCTACAGCTGCTGATTCTTATAACATAGCGTGTGAGCTTAAGGGCGTTCTTCTTCTCAATACCTTCGAAAGGTAAAATTACACATCACAGAATACTCTTTATGGTTTTGAGGGTTTCGATTTCGATCTCTAGAATGTAGAAAGCAAGCTTCTAGGGTTTCCATGTTAGCTTTGATGCACAATGAAATTGGCTGTGTGATGCTAATATCAATGTTTATATGCATGAAGCCGATCTTTAGAGCGTGCTCTTCTTGTGATCACAAAGTTCACTTTGTCCAATCAGAGATACATGCTCCTGCTAGCATAATTTTTATCTCAGTTGATGTCTTGATGATAGTCTTTTCTCACAGCAAGCGAGCTAAAATGATGCACTTTATAGTATATCTTAGATAGTATTTGAACAAGAATGACAAATGGAAACAAAAATTGGAACAAGTTGGATGCTGAACTTTACCTACTTTTAAGAGGAAGGTTGGACCAGATAGTTGAACTGTCTAGATCATCTCCTCAGCATTATCCTGGATTTGTATATGACCAGTTCTGAGATAACCCAGTTGGTTTGATTCATGGATGTGCAATTCATTTGATTGAGATGTATAGATTTGTTTGGGGAGAAAAAGGGAAAAAGTATTATTATTTTAACTTATCTACTTGACCCATCTAGAGGGATCGGGTCCTTTATCAGATAGATGATCTAGATTGGTCACTGTTAACGTATCATGTACCAGTGCATACTCTTCCCAAGATATGTAGAGATATCCTGTAATCTTCTATAGATTACAGAAGATTACAGATATTCTGTAAT
>JAUPMG010040543.1:0-14277 GCA_031762675.1 Pachysandra terminalis | reverse complement strand
AGGGGGTGTAAGTGGAATTAACCCTATATTTTATAGTAGTTTTCACAAAGCGCTTCATAAGAATCAATTCGGAAGGAATTGCTTCTCCTTTTAATGTGCAATCCCAAACATGGAAATGAGCCGCTTCCCTTGTTTACATTTGGCCATACCCTACACTCGCATCTGTTTTGGCAATTCCCTAGCTCTTCTACTTCTTTGCTGTATCATCAGCGTTTTAGGGTTTTCAGCTGATCCTCACCTGGATTAGAATCCAAAACAGGTAAACATCTTCCTTGATGTGACAAGAACAATGTATTTTCATACTCTCAATGAGCAATTTGTAGCTTTGATTTGTCTATCCTGAACCCTTACATGACTGCTTCTCCCTCCCTCTCTCTCTCTCTCTCTCTCTCTCTCTCTCTGTTACTGAATCACAAATGAACTGGAGAAATCCTTGCATATAAAGCGAATGCCGGGGATAGGGCTTCCATCCTTGGGTTTTGCTTTAAAGATTTCCCTGTATATTACCCATGGAACAGTGTTTCTGTAATTCTAACTTAAGTAGCATCCATGAAAAATGGTGTTTCTGATGTTGTAGTAGTTGGCTTGATGCGAGGACAGTAGCCAATGCTTTGTGTCTACCCCTTTCGGGTTTTCCGACGCTTGTGTGTGTGTGTTTTCTTTGTCTTTTGGGGGCCACAGTAATGGGGTTTGTTGGTTCATTGGTTCTGTCATTCTATTGCTTAATGAAGTAGTTTTATGCTGTTCTTTCAGTTAAGTTTCAGTACTACCTACCATCGCATCAATCTTCAAGTGAGAATGGCTTGGAAAGGTTTTTGGCAACTTCAAAAGCTGGTTGTGAGCTGCTGTGATTGGGGAGGCAGTAGTCGTGGTATCAGGTATTCTTTTTCACTGCGTGTTACTTTCATTGGGGAGGAATACTTATTATCATGATTTTAGGTTTCCGTGAAAAATGCAAAGTACCCACAACGTATCTTGAAATTCCCTATCTTCAAGGTGTGGATTTACCTAAGAAATCAAAATTGAACCCTTGCTTGTTATATGAAATGTACAGACACGAAAGGAAGATTAACTGCACAATTAACTCACTGGTCATAAAAATGGAAACTTATGCTGCTGGGACCTTAAGACACTCGTCCAAGTGGTGGGTTGGGTTCCAGTGTGAACTGATTTGTGTATTGTGTTTCTGAACTATAAGGCTTGTGGACCTAACATGATATTCATTATTCTTGTTTGTACTTCCTACTCCATGGCAATGGTTTTCCTGCATCACTTGGCTTTGTCTAGGTTACCCAGATATCTTTTGGGTTGGTAACATACAACAAAAATTAATGACTGTCCACGATATGCTTGGAATAGATGATATCAATATTTAGGTGGCATAGATTTGTCTAGTGCCGAAAAGGGTTGTCTTAACAGTCCATAGAAAACAGTATAAGATTCACATTTCATTTATGTCGTTTGTTGAACTACAAAATAAGTCTAGATGTAAAGATCTTTTGATCTGTGGATGTAGTTTACATAAAATACTTAAGTGAATGTGAGCCAAATCTGATACTGATTCTTTATTCTAGACACATGTTTGGTCAAAACAGGTAAGACAGTGATTCTAAAGTGTATGCTAGACAGTTTACTGTCGGTAACGGCATCTACGCTTTCATGGGCTTTAATATTTTCTTGTTGATCAATCAACAATGCCTTATCTCAACTAGTTGGGGTACACCACTAACTCCATCCTTGTCCTCTTAGGTTTATATTCCTTGGCACCAACTCCATCCATTTCCTCTTGGGTTACTGTTAGGTTCTCTCGATTGCGTTCATTTCTAATCTTATCGTACTCTTTATGTTCATACATCTTAATCTTAAAATCCTCATTTTTGCTATACACATCCTATTAACATATTGTTTCTTAGTTGCCTAATATCATGTCTTGTAAAACATATCTGTTCTTCTATTAGCCCAAAAATCTTTTGCTTTAGTTCAATTTGAATGTGCTAATCAGGTAACACTCTTGAAGCACAACTCCATAAATTATTCTGATGGATCTAGATAATTGATAGACATATCTACCAATGTTGATATACAAATGAGAAACAGCCTCATTAAGCACTCCCTCCCTATGAACAGTTAAGTCAAAATTCCAGAAATTGTTGCTTTAAAAGATCTGCTGATTATTTGTCCTTCTGCATGCTGCAAACCTTTTTGTGTTTTTTAATCAAGTTCCATTTCATATGTTCATTGTGGCTCGACTCCTAAATCCTTTAAGTTCTAGCTCATCCCTCATTAGCTTCAATTTCACATCTACTCCACTTCTTGCTTTATCAACCAATACCAATTTTCCTTTTCCTTCACATCTTTCTTTCTTTTAATAACTATCAGCTTGTGGCATCTTGGATTAGGTCCCCAAAGCTGGCCGGACCTGGGTTAATTTTTGCGCAACCATCAATGTTCAATTTGACCTAACCCTCAGGATGAAAGATGCATCTGATTTTATGCCATTCCCTTCTCCTTAGTTGCTGATCATTGTGATCTAAAACATGAAGGAGTTCCTGGGTACGAAGAATGATAATTTGGATTTTGTATTTCACTTGTTGTAGTAGAAATAGAAAAGTCCTTTCTATCAGTCCACGACTTCTAGATTGTGAACATGAAAAGGGTATTTCTTGTAAGGTCTGCATTAGGTGATATAGTTTGATTTACCAAGTTTTGGCTTAGCCATTGGTTGACGGGAATGGAGAAATTTTGGGTTTGGTTGCTATTTAGAATCCTGATCAGGACTTCATTTGCATGTGGACAATCCTGGATAACATGTAGAACAGCTTCACTATGTGTTCAACATCTTGGACAAAGATCCAATTAAATAATGCTATGCTGAACTAGATGGATATTGACTGGAATTCTATGGTGCTCATGTAACCATACGGAGTTCTTTCTTTTCAAAGGGCCTGGAGTTTTCCTAATTTTAGCCCGTATACAATTTGGTTTTGAAGGCCTCGTTAATGGTAAATTCAAATCACTCGTATTTCGGAGAAGAGTAGAGGTCGTATGTGTTCCCTTACGTTTAGTGGAATGGCTTAGGGATATGGTGTCTAAGGTAGAGGAGATGGGGAATGAAGTAGTGGTGTTGGGGTCGTTCAGAATGGGGGGGGGGGAACAGTGGTGATTTGTTTTTGAAAATTCTCCATCGTAATCGGTATGGTAAGGAAAAAATGATCATCTTCCCCAAATCCAGAGCTAGGGTGGGTTGGGGTTATGTATTAGATGTGGGAGGGAGAATTTTAGGAGAAGAATGGAATCGGTTCAGCAGGCTATCAGAGGTAACGGAGCGGGAAGGGAAAGAAGTAGAATAGTTGCTGAAGATTAATAACTCGGAAGGCGCAATTTTAGAGGATGGTCGCATTCCGATCATTGAGTGTGTTCAGGCTTGTGAGTTGGAGCTTCAAGAATGGAGGTTTCCCGTGTTGTGTTCGGTCTTCAGATGAGGCATGTTGGTCAGAAGTCCGCACTAGGTTGAAACAATTCTTGGGCAAGGAAGTTACATTCAAACTTATCGTCTTATCTTCCATTGAAGCCGCTGTCTTCGTCCCGTCGAGTTCTATTGGGAGATTGCTTATTGAGACAGGTATTCTTCCCAGTTTAAGGTCGGTGGAATTTGCGGAATGGAGGTTGTGCTATGCTGTGAAGGGAGGTGCAACTTGTGATTTTGGTCTTTGGTTAGCTATTCTAGGTGTTCCCTGTACTTATGGGCACCGAGAACTCTTAATTTAATCGGGGATGTTTGTTGGGGGTTAGTGGAAACTGGGGCTCCATTTTCTTAGGGGGGGGTTGGCCGGAGCTCCTCTTATTAAAGTGAAGGAAAGTTGGGCGTGTCGGATTCCCCGCTCGGTGAGCATAGGGTGGAATGGTGTTTGATGCATATATTGAGGTGGTTCCCCTTGAGTTATATCCGGAAATTAAGGAAATGGAGGTGGGGGTTGGGAGAGGGGGAGAGAGCTCAAAGGGAGAGGTGGCGAAAGTTCATGTTTTCTGGGGTTGACGGGTGAGGAAGATGGGTTGGCGAGTGAAGAAGATGGGTCGGTTGGCGGGTTTGTCGGGTCAGACGGGTCGTGTGGAGTTGGGCAGCACATGTCTTGTCATTTTGATATGGGGGGGGTCATGTGAGGAGGGGGAGGTAAGGAGCATTAATGGGCGTTTGGCCCAAGTTAGTATGTGTCCGGTTTTAAGTGGCTGTGAGGGAGTCAAAGAGTTGCGTACTTAGGGGGGTATAAATTCAAAGTTAAATTGTGATGAGGGGATTGCATTAAATGCAATCTATTTATCTGCCTGTGTAGAAGATTTGGTCGGTGGGCCTAGAGGGGTGCCCAGGTTCGTGGAAGATTTGGCAGCAAATGGGCCCTCGGGTGACTTAGGTGGTTCGATCCGCACAAGTTCATATGCGTAGGTTGATTGTGGGCCATCGGTTGGCCCCATGTTAGCATCTATTGGGGATTCGTTGAAAGAGCTTTAGAGTTCTCTCCTCCATTTGGCTTCTGAGTTCGCTGGTTTCAAGGAATTGACATTGGCATGTTGCTGCAACGGTGCTGATGGTTGCATGCTGGCCGGCAGGGGGTCCTCACTTTTAACGCCGGAAAGTTTGCCGTCGGAGGGGGTCAAGCATCAAAAGGTTAGTGACTTGTGCAATTTAAACAGGGAAGGTTGGGGAAGGGGCGATGGTGGAGTGGATCATGATGGTTTGGGTTTGGTTGAGGGTGGCTTTGGTGCCAATTCATGTTGTGCATGGGGTAGCGTGGAGATAACGGTGCATGACGAGTTCGGGGTTGTTCTT
Source organism: Pachysandra terminalis (assembly GCA_031762675.1). NCBI lineage: Eukaryota > Viridiplantae > Streptophyta > Magnoliopsida > Buxales > Buxaceae > Pachysandra > Pachysandra terminalis. Next base: position 9,452 of record JAUPMG010040543.1, on the reverse strand, counting down.
CATTCGGAGTGCATTGATTCTCCCTTCATCTCAGTACATGCCAAGCACTTTGGGGTAGTTCTCACTGTTGTTCGGCCTCTTCTACTTGCGGATGGTCCATTCGATCTTCTGGGTTTCTTTGGCTATTCGCTATCCAAGCTCTCTGCCCCTTCACCCATGGCTGCGGTAATGAACTTCTGTGTTTTTCCTTCTAGTGCATTTAACTCTATCAGTTGTTGGGTCTCTTTTTCCAGGTTCAGGTGGTGGGTTATCTGCAAGGGGTTCCAATTCTGCTATGTACAATGCTCTTTGTAGGAACTGTGACAAATTTTTCACATTTGGGTCGATCTCTCCTACTGAACTTCTATGCCATGAACCGTCGAATGATGTTGTGTTAAGCGCTATTCTTTAGACAAAATTACCTTTGGGGGGGGGGGGTTGGAGTTAGAGGAGTCGGATTCAGAGGGCTTGGGTTAGGGGAGGTGTGTATGGATGAGTGGGTGGGTGTGGAGGACATAGCAAGATTGTTCAGGTTATCGGTGTCGGATCAAGATGGATATCCCATTCCTTTGGCCGAGGCCATGCAGAGGTTTAGGCGTAACAAGGTTGGGCAAAGTTTGGGGTGCTCCTTGAGAGCGAGAAATACCAGGTTTTGGTTGCAATATAACAGGCGGAAAGTGAGGGGGAATAAAACCAATGGTGTTTAATCAAGATTCTTAATTGGAATATTAGGGGGCTTGGAACAGCCCATAAAAGATAGGCGATTCATGATTTGTGTCTTCGTGTGAAACCCAATATTGTTGTTCTACAAGAGACCAAAAAAGAAGTTATTCGGATGAGTTTGGTTTGGCGTCTCTAGAAAGGCAGGAATATAGAATGGGTGTATCAACTGTCTATAGGTGCGTTGGGGGGATTGTAGTAATCTGGGATGCATAAGTTATGTCCGGTGAGATGTTTATGGTGTGTAGTTTTTCTGTGTTGATCAAGTTTGTCGATTTAGAAGATCGGTTTGAGTGGTTCTTGTCAGGTGTCTATGGACCTAATTTACGGAATCATAGAAGGTTGTTTTGGGAGGAAGTCAGGGAGGTGAGAGCTTCTTAGGACGGCCAATGGTGCTTGATTAAAGATTTTAATGTGTCGCCATTTTCAGGTTTGGCGACATGGCGATATTTCCCCATTTCGGCAACTTTTGGGCTAAATATTGGCAGAATTTCGTCAAGCCCCCCTTGGCGAAATGTCTGGCGAAATCGAAATTTAAAACCTTGGAATTGTCAAGAGGATGCTGCGTGGAGTAGTTTGGATAGATGTTTGGTGTCGGCTAGTTGGGATGATCACTACCCGATTGTCTCTCATGTAGCTTTGGAGAGAACCACTTCGGATCACTGTCCTCTCTTGATATCTTCGGAGAGTTTGAGGAGGGGCCCATCTCCATTCAGATTTGAAAATGTGGCCGACTTCTGGTGATTTTAGGGATAAGGTCAGTGGGTGGTGGGCTGAGGTTGATAGGAGATCTTCTGATTGGAAAGGTTTTCAACTTATGAAATCTCTGAAATACCAAGAGGGAGTTTGGACATTTGAGTATTAGGAAAAGGGATCTCACTGGCGTGATTGGTCGTATAGATAGAGTGGAACAGTCTAAAGGTATTTCTAATGTGGAGTTTGAGGAAAGAAAGGTGGCGACGGGTCAGCTAGAAGTGCTTTTAAGGCAAGAGGAAATTAGTTGGAGGCAGAAGCAAGGTTTTAAATTTCGCCGGCATGCCACGGCATGTTAGCGAAATGTCACCATTTTCTAGTTTGGTGACATGGCGATATTTCCCCATTTCAGCGACTTCTGGGCTAAATATAACGAAGTTTTGCCATGCCCCCCTTGGCGAAATCGAAATTTAATATGTTGGGCAGAGGTCTAGAGCGACTTGGCTTAAGGAAGGCGATGCGAACACTGGATTCTTCCATAAAGTGGCTAATGGTCGTGCAAAGGTAAATACACAGGCGGGTCTTTAGGTTAACGGGTGTTTGTTGAGGAGAGAGATAAAATAGTGGAGATAATCTTGGAGTTTTATTCAGACTTATATGGATCAGATCAGGATTACTACTTTGATGTGTCTAGTTTGGGTGGTAGTAGATTGTTGGAGGATCAGGCTGGGTGATTGGAGAGACCTTTTGAGCTCCAAGAGATTAGGGAGGCGGTCTGGGGTTTAGGAAAAGACAAAGCTCTATGTCCGGATGGTTATTTGATTACCTTTTTTTAGGAATGCTGGGAGATAGTGAAAGAGGATCTGTTGGGTGTTCTTCAGGAATTTTATGAGGGAGGAATTATCAATAAGTTAATGAATGCCACTTTTATTGCGCTCATTCCAAAAAGAACTGGGGCTAGGGAACTAAAGGATTTTAGACCTATCAGTTTGACCACTAGTCTTTATAAGATTATTGTCAAAGTGCTATCCTCTCGATTAAAGTGGGTGATTGACAAGCTGGTATCGCAGCACCAAAGTGCGTTTATTGCAGGTCGTCAGATTCTAGATAGTGTCTTTATCGCTAATGAGGTGGTGGATGATTGGAAGAGGAGTGGTAGAGAAGGTTTGGAGCTGAAACTTGACTTGGAAAAAGTGTATGATCATGTGGAATGGCATTTCATTGATAAGGTACTGGAATGGAAAGGATTCGGGGTAAGATGGAGGAAGTGGATCGCAGGGTGTGTCCGAAATGTGGTGCTCTCCTTCCTTTGGAATGGAGGTGTGTATGGCCTGGTGGCCCTGCCCCTTGGATTGAGACAGGGAGACCCTTTGTCAGCCTTTCTCTTTACGTTGGTGGCAGGTATGTTGAGCAGATTTCTAGTTAGAGGAGAGGAATTGGGTTTGATTTCGGGATTCCCGATAGGTTGGGACAGCATGTGCATCTCACACTTGCAGTTTGCGGATGACACCTTACTTTTTCTACAGGCGGACGAGGTCCAAACCTATTGGATTAAGTCCATTGTTAGATGTTTTGAGATGGTGTCGGGTTTTAAGGTTAATTTGGAGAGAAATAGTTTAGCTGGATTGAATATGAATCAGGAGAGGGTGAAGGTGTTTGCAACTGTACTAGGGTGTAGAGTGGAGGGGACATTGGTATACCTAGGCCTCCCGCTAGGCGGAAATCCTAAGTCGGTTAGTTTTTGGGGTGGTGAATAGGGTTGATAAGAGTCTAGCTTCGTGGAGAAAGGGTTATCTATCGCAAGTAGTAGGATCACCCTAATTAAGACAGCTCTGGCAAATATACCTGTTCATTATCTTTCCATGTTCAAGGCTCCAGTTAGACTAGTGAAGTTGTTGGAAATATTTCAGAGAGATTTTCTTTGGGAGCCAGAAGAAGAGTCATTTGGTCAGATAGGTTTAGAGAGAAGGGTGGTCTTAATCTGGGGAATATCGCTTGGCATAACAAGGCTCTTTTAGGCAAATGGCTGTGGAGGTTCAGGGGGGAGAGAGATGCATTGTGTTGGAAAGTCATACACAACTAATATGGAGGACATCGTAATGGTTTGGATTGCAGCCCTTTAGCTAGATGTCCCACCACTAGTATTTGGAAAGAGATTTCTTCACTTCTTCATTCTTGGGTCATGTTCGGTTTTGTATTGGCGACGGTCTTCAGGTGAGCTTCTGGCATGATTTGTGGTGGGGGGAGTCTGTCCTGGCTGTTCGTTATCCTCGTCTCTTAGAGTGGTCTCCAGTAGGGATGCCCTTGTCTGAGGTTCTTTCATGGTTTGATTCTGGTCTTCTCTGGAATCTAGGGTTCTGTCGTGAGTTGAGATTTCCTGAGATCCTAAAGGTGGGGTCCTTATTTGTTGATCTAGAAGGCGTCTTTCTTGGTCCTCAGTTCAGGGGTTGGCGGGTTTGGAGTCCTTTCAGTAATGGAGTATTCTCGGTTCGGTCCCATGGTCGCAAGCGTCAACTCCGTCCTTCCCACGTCGGTGTGTGTGGAGGCCTTACGTTCCGCCTAGGGTGAAGGCTTTTTTCTGGTCAGCTATTTTGTATAAGATCAATACCTGTGACCATTTGCAATAGAGGTGGCCGTCTTGTGCGTTATCGCGCCATATGTGCATTATGTGCAAAGAGGAAGGGGAATCAGTTGATCACTTGTTCATTCACTGTTCGGTGGCTTTGGAGGTGCGAACCTTCTTTATCAGTTGATTGGGGTTTCGGTGGGCCATGCCAGAGGGTATTGGTGATTTATTAGTACAGTGGCGGTTCCCAGGCTTGGGGATGAGGGGTAAGCTAATGTATCAGGGGGTGTGGCATGCGATTATGTGGATTCTGTGGGGGAAAGAAATGCGAGGATTTTTTAGGACTGAGTTAGATCGGTTGGGTCTATTATTGACGCGACATTGTCATTGGTTTGCTCATGGATGGTGGTACTTCCTGCCTTTTGAGGGATTGCAATGTCAGAGTTGTCATCGAGTTGGGCCAGTTTCGCTTGTATGGTTCCTATGGCCCAAATTGTAGTGAGGCAGTGGAGTCCCCCACTGGTTGGGTACCTGAAATTGAATTTTGATGGGGTCTCTTCAGGTAATCCAGGGCCATTTGGGATAGGGGGGGTGTTCAGAGACCATGATGGCCAGATTGTACATGCATTTTTGGGACTGGTTGGGGAGGGAGACTACACGAGAGCAGAGCTACTGGCACTCCTCATGGGGTGTAGGGAGGCCGTTAGAGTGGGATTCTCACAGGTGGTGGTGAAGGGGGAGTCTTCGTCAGTTATTTATTGGATGTCGGGGCTAATTTTTTGTCCGTGGAGATTTATACACTTGGTCATATTGGCCAGATCTTTGGGTGTGAGGATCCATGCCTCCTACGTTTGTATCCCTAGATCTAGTAATGGAGTGGTGGATTGGTTAGCCAGAGATGGTATTTCTTGGATGTCGGGGCAGTGCCCAATCTTGTTTATCAGATTTGCTAGACAAAGGAACTCTTAGTTCATAGAGACTCCTTGTTTGCAGAGGTCTTATTTTGGTCCTAAAGTGGCTTGGTATGGAATCTCCTACTCTTGAGGCATCCTCTTCTCTAGATCTCGCCACTACACCTGGTTTAGAGGAGTCGGCTACCTTATTTTACCACCTTAGAGATGTCTCCATTGGTCCCTCATCCCAAGAGACCCACATTTGGATTCTTGATCCAAAAGAAAGTTTTTTGATCGGGTATTTTTCTTTTCCTAATCCATCTATAAAGACAAAGATTGCCCTTCAGGTACTTTTCATTCATGTCAGCTCTGGATGCCACATGTTCCATGAAAAATTAAGGCGTGGACCACCATTCTCTACTCACACCTATGATATTGTCACACCTTGAAATCCGGATCACATCAAAAGGCGTGCAACCTGAATCCTGAACACGCAACCTCGGACTCCAATCCCTAGGAAGCTGCTAGGTCACTAATTCCTTCGCACAAAGGGTGCGGTGGAGTTAGGTCACCTAGTTTCAGAATACTATAGCGGAATTAACTCCTAAATTACGAGTTAACACAAACTTTCATTTAATAACAAGAGTGGATAAAAACAGGTTCCAAGATAACATAAATCAGTCTAGTAAGCCTAAATATAAACTGCTAAATAATCTGACTGACATAAAACCGATATAATCAAAACTGAAGGTTTCCAAGTCAAAGTAAAATCAATGTCTAACATAAGACCAACCCTAGTCAATACGCTCGCTAGTGCTACAGCCTAAACCATCAGAAGATCACTTCCCGTCATCATCATCTCGCCGTCGAATCACGTAGTGGACCTGAAAATATCACAACTAGTAGATGCATGCTAACAACTAGCCCTTCACACAAGATACACAGAGCGATCAGCTCATCATGTTATCACACAAGCACGTTATCAACATATTATCTCATATATAACATTATCACATAGAATCATGACAAACTAACAGGTCGTATCTTAGTTTTATAACAAATACCATATCACATGATAACAGATGCATACAATCATAATGTAAACATCATATCGAGTGTTGTACATCACGTACATCGCCCAAAAGCATCTCAGCATGACATGATACACTCATGCCAGATCATCCATAAATGAGACAATCACCTACAGTTTCTCACAAACTGTGACCACATGCTATCCATCTTTAATGAAATGCACATGCAATATCATATACTGTAAACACACATAACAAGACATCAGAGGTGCTCGTAAGTTGACTCAAATCCTTGCCGTGGACTTACGGATACTTGCCGGACCAAAGAATCCAATTTGCAGGTAAGGATCAAACGCCTTTTGTATCCCATTTTACATCGACTGGATAAGACTGTCACCAATCTATGTGCGCAACGCATTTCTAGGGACTTGCAACCCACGGGTCATAATCACCTAACCTATTTAAATCTTTTGGGGCTCAAACCCACGGGTCGCACTCAAGGTAAACCCAAATCCAACCACCCTGATAAGCCACATGAAGTTGCCTAATCACTTTTATTCAATCCATGGTTGACAGATAACCCAAGTGTAGTCGAACATCTGTTACGAGAAGGATTCGAACTACAAGGGTCATTTCCCAATCGTATGACATATCTGATGCCCCTACCAAAGTCCTTCGCCCTTAATAACCTAGGGTGAACAATCCACATCTAAGCATGTCATTATAATTTAACAGACATAATTCATGCTCAATCAATTACCATGCATTGCACTTACCTTGCACATGCATTGTGTTCACCCAATCACATACATATATGCATAATCATTCTGGCATCCTAACATGCTTCATGATTATCATAAACATATCACATAACAGTAAGCAACTCATGTCCACATTCATGCTACATTACACACACATCATAACATACAACCATTTCCATAACTCATCACACATCATACTAATCATTCACCACATTCAATCATTCATTATGTAAATCACTCTCATTCAGGTCTATACGTGCACCCATATACATGTGTGAACCCATCGCACACATAGAACAAGTCAGACCAATCATATCATAATTCTGCACTCTTTGGTTGATCGAAGAAGGTCATTGGTTGATTGAAGGATTACTTTGATTGACCGAGCGCACACGAGAAAATTCATACAATCTGGGTTGTGCCTTCAGTTGACAGAACGTTTTCTTCGGTTGAACGAAATCGCCAAACCCCCATAGAAACACTTACTGTAATTTCAACCGAGTCCTTCCATCGATCAACTGAACATTTCTTTCGGTTGACCGAGCACTGATTACACCACAGAACCTAGTCATTGTAATTCCAACTGAGGTTCCTTCGGTTGGTGTCCAGTTGACCGAAACCTTGCTTCGGTTGACCGAACAGCGCGGAAACCCAGATTTTCTGGGTTTGCGATTTGGCTTCTAAGGGGTCTTTGGCTGGCCCAAAGACCTTCCAAAGCCACTCCTTGTCCACACAAACCACAACCTGCAATCCTAAAATTTCCAACACTATTCAAATCGACTAAACATCAAACCCAAGTCAATCTAGGGATTAGAAATCGATTAAAACAAAAAAAATACATGCTTTCTTTTTCGATTAATAAAACCGTTTTTTAACAATTCGTTTTGATCTTTGAAAACCCCCAACACTTTACTAACTTCACATTCAACACTTCTATTTTGCAGAAAATTAAACTACGTACTTTACCCCATCTAAAGCATAAACCTAGCCATTCATAAATCTTCTCCTTCACTGATTTTTAAAACCATTTTGATACAAATAATGCATGAAGGAACTGGAAGGTAGTAGACACCTACCACAATCCAATGTACAAAAACCCATGAATTTCTGATGATGGAAGATGAAGATGACCTCCAAATCCACGCTCCAAGCACGAAGAACAAGAACGAAGAACACGAAGAGAAGAAAACCCAAAAACAGCAAACCCTAGTTTCCTCTCTCTTTTCTCTCTACTATTATTGTATCCAAATACCCAATTCTGAGCCAAAGATGAAAGACAATTGAACCTTTGTCCCGCCTCCTTTATTCAGAGGGAAGGACCTTGGTTCTACGGTCCAGCCTCATAAAACCACCAATCAAACCAAAATCACTTAAAGCAACAAAATGATACAGTGCATGCTCCCCCACATAAGCACACACGCATCATCAAACAAACATACAAATAACATACAATCAAACCACGCAAATCAAAATTAGATACTAACCACAAGGATCAAACAGCAATCACAAATACCAGATATATGTGCCACGTGTACATTGTGAGTGTGTGCCACATGTACAATAGTGTACGGGTCACTACAGATATTCTCCATAAGAGATAGAAGTACCTAGTCCTATCACCACATGCTTTCTTCTTGTGTATGTGATAGGGAGAATCCATTGATGGACTGTTTATTAATCGTAGCTTTGCTAGGGGGGTTCAGTGTTTCCTTTTGAGGATGATTGGTTTTATTGGGTAGTACCAAAGATGAAAAGTTTTGTATGATTATTTGATCATTGGAGATTTCCTTGCATAGGGAGGTGGAGCTGACTGATGTATAAGGTACTGATGATCTTTGCTATCCTCTGGGGGGGATAAAGGAATAGATGCATTTTTGAGGATGCACTAGCAAGGACTTAGAAGATCATTGATTCTATCATGGGAATGCTGGCATTATGGGCGTGTATCCTACCGGAGCTCATATATATATATATATGTAGGGGTGATAACTTATTCTTCCCCTTGGATTGATTCAACTTGGTTGACTTGGAAGTCTCGTAGGAGGGGACTATTAAGCTCAACTTTGATGGATGCTCGATGGGGAACCCAAAGCCTTTTGTGATTAGCGACATTGCAAAGGATAATTCGGGTTGGATCCTTAATTCATTCTTAGGTCTAGTAGGAGAGGGGAATGCAGTCAGGGTTGAGACTGTTGTGTTATTAAATGGATTAAGGGAGGCTAGTTCTCAGGGGTTCATAGATCTTGAGGTGGAGGGAGATTTATTTATTTTTGTTTCCATTATCTCTTGTGTGGCCCACTTACAGCAGTTTTCTTGAACACTGGCCGTTTTTTATATATTTTTTTTATTGGTTCATGCCTTGGCTTACGGTATGAGTAGCTTGTTAGCCTATGTGCTAAGGTATGCAAAATGAGCTAGCCAATTCTTTAGCCAAGGGAGGTATTGATAGGGAGTTGTTTTTGGGTATGCCTCTGAGGATATGTTACTAGGGATATACATTGATTTTGAAGGGAGTTGCTGTAGCCTGTCTTGATTGGAGTTGTTGTTTGTTCTGTCATTTTTTGGGCTGTTTGAGGGTGGTTCTATTACGTATATTTCTCATCTTGCCTATTAATGGATTATTGTTATTCCTGAAAAAAAAAAGCGCAACCACCATCCAAATTTGATGCTTTTGTATGTTCAACGATACAATTCTGCACGTTTTAGGTTCTTTCTAATGATTTTGTATTACCTATGGCAGGGCATTTATGGAATCACATTTACCTGCATTTAAAGAAAGCAATCCTCAGCTAGAGGTAGTTACTGAACT
>JAUPMG010040532.1:0-14277 GCA_031762675.1 Pachysandra terminalis | reverse complement strand
AACAGACTGTCATCCGAGATTCTAAAGATCTGTTTACCTTCTCTATAAATACACATGGGATTTCGTGAAGAAGGTGAACTCTCCAAGTATTTGAAGTACATCATATCAGAGTTTTTATAAGTGCTTCGGGAGAAGTGCTTTGAGTCTTCGGGAGAAGGCGATTGCAGATTGAAAGGAGTTGAATCATGCGTTCCAGTTCTTCGGGAGAAGGACTTTGAAGTCTTCAGGAGAAGATGGCTGCAAATTGAAGGGAGTTCAAGTCTGCACGCATAAGTCAAGGGGAGCTCGCTGAACAAGTCCATAAAGTGGATTCTACACAATGGCGATGAAATTAAAGAGGGAGCCTTTGATTTATGTAAGTTCCAATTGGTATATGTAATCTTGGTTGCTTTGGAGTGGATTGTCTATCATCTGGACGTGGTCCCAAGGAGTAGGTGTATACCGAACCTCGTTAAAATTGCTTGCGTTATTGGTATGATTTTTCATTAGATAACGCTAGATAAATTAATATACCTTAGTCTTGCGATTAATTTATATAAATGGACCTAACAGGGTGGGTTCAGGTCGGGTTGATAGGGGTATTACCGACATAGCATTCAATCCAAATCCACCCGTTTATTAAACGGGTTGAAATTATCAAACCCATACCCAACCTACCATATGATCCGTCTTGATCCGTTTAATTTTACTAAATTTGTTATTATTTATTTTTAAATACCTCATCTAATGTCTTTATAATAAACTTAATTACAAGTTGCAATGATATTATAATTTAAAAATCATTTTTTCTATAATCTTATTTAATCTCATGTAAACAATAATAATGCAATATAACGTATAATATTCTACTTTACTTCTCTATTGCTCCAGCCTCTAGCAACAGCGCTCTATCATATAAGAGAAGAAAGAAAGAGGAAAAATGAGAAAGAAAATATCCTATTCCTTACATTATGTATATGTGTGCATATATATTAATACATGTATATATAGTTAATATATATTTTTTAGGTATACTAAGTAAAACACAAAATATAATAACCAGACGGGTCAGAGGGACTAACTCCAACACGACCCGTTTATGTATTGTTGGAAATCATAAACCCAAACCCACTAAAACCCGAGCAGATTGACGGGTCGGATTGAAAATTGCCAGCTCTATTTGTCAGTCCAACTTGATGTGATCACAAGTTGGACTAAGCAAGAGTCGGAATAGACTAATGGGCTTAAGTATCCGGAATATTACCTCTTTGGGATTTTTGGAGGGTTTTTGCGGGTCGATTTTGGACTGTTAGTACATTAGATCACATTCCTTTTGCACAAGAGTTGTGATTAAATTCCGAACTATAATAATAGGCTTGGGCCCAATAGACAACTTAGTTTGCTGGTGGCACTGGCAGGTAAGGAGCTTGGGCTTCTAAAAGTATAACTTTGTTTGATACAACTTCCCCAGACCATCACCAACTCTGCGTTCTTTTTTTTTTTTTGGCTGATAGTGGAACGTTGACTACATTTAGTGGGGACAGGGTAAACCCCGGATATATGACCGCACCCATAGGGAGCATATATCAGGTAAGTCCAGGATTTGAACTTGGGACCTCCAATTTCTGAACTAGAGAGCCTGTCAGTTGAGCTAACCCCTGTTGGCGTGTGAGTGTGTGAATTGGTCTTCGCAAAAGCCAGGCACATAAAAAAAAAAAACAAGGGATGCAAGTTGACATTCTGGTCAGGTTTCAAAAAGACTGATTGGATTGTATATATAGCTGGAAGTGATTATACATATTGAATTGATTTTCCCTACCCAATATAGTTAAAACGTACATGGGGATCACAGTTGATACAATAGCTGAGTGAAGTCACTGATCTCCTGATTCCTTTGTTAAAGTAGGTTCTTCATCACTTGCACCTATCCAGCTTGTCCCAAGAAAGCAATTAAACCAGCAATACAATAGAACAGATGATACATATAGGCATACAGTTCATGACCTTCAACTGCAGTGTTTTCAGATTTGTCATGCGAAGCTAGCTAGTCTTCTAAACTTGGATGGATGGTGGTGGTGTGGATGTGCGCACAGGACTAGGTGGTCGAGGCCGGTAAGGACGTGCAGGAGGACTAGGTGGTGGAGGCGAGTAGAAGTAGATCCATGCAGGTGGGGGAGGTGTCCTAGGCATTAAGATAGGTGGTGGTGGTGGTGAGTAGAAGTAGAACCATGCAGGTGGGGGAGGAGGAGGTGGATGTTTATGTAGGTTTAAAGGTGGGGAAGGTGTCCTAGGCTTTAAGATAGGTGGTGGTGGGCTCGATCGGTGTCGGTCTCCCTGATGAGGAGGAGGAGGAGGAGGAGGAGGAGGAGAGATCTTGTGGTGGTGGTGGTGGTGGCGGTAGTGGTTGAAATTGAGCCTCGGAGGAGACGTGAAATCAGGGTTATGCGAGTCGAGAAGAGTGATGCAGTGAAAGAGGAATATCAGAAGAGAGAGGAGAACCTTCATGGCTTCGATTCGATGAGTTTATTTGTGCAATGGCCGCATATATAGTTTGGTGAATATCATTGTTGATGGACAAGTGGGAGGGGTTGACATTTATAAGAAGTGGAGATTAAAGAAATAGAGTGGGTCTTGGAAAAATCTTTTAAGGTATCCTTTCTCATTTCTCATATGGCTTTGAAAAACTTAATACTTTTATAGAACAAATATATGGAAGTACAATAATATTTGGAGTAATATTGTATCAACTCAAGGAGTGATTCAAGGAGAAAATAAGGTAAGTCAACAGATACAAGATATTTGATTGAAGAATTCATGGAGAAGATGAAGGCAGCTGATAAGGCAAGTCAACGTATACAAGATATTTGATTGAAGTACTCATGGAGAAGATGAAAGCAGCTTCTCTCTTGTATCTTCTCTTTATATCGCTTGTTGATCGAGTTGAACAATAAAGTACTCCAATGGATATTACTAGGGATGGCATGAAACGAATTTGGGAAACCCTAACCTGAGTCACCTGACCCTTAACATAAGAAGGTAAGTTGGAGCATAGCCAATTTTAGTATCTTTTTTTTTTATTAGGAAAAGAAAAGAGGTGGCTTTGACCCCTCTGCCGTCCCTCAACTAGTATAAGAAGTATCATTCCAGTGAGACTTTTATCACTTGTCTTTTTTTGACCAAGTGTTAGGTGCGGAGCATGTTAGGACGCCTACAAAAGGTTCATAATTTCTTTCTCCTTGTGAATGTCACTGTCGTTCCTAAAAATTCAACAAAGGAGATATTATCTAGATACAGTTTACTGATTATATATTTATCCATTCCTTTTGCCTTATAAACTTATTTCATCAAATTAAGAAAATACAAGTTCAAACATTGGGCTTGGAAAATAGGGTGCACTCCCAAGTGTAAATAAACATTTACATAAGCCAATATTAAAATACGGCACATGGAAGGAAAACTGAAAACCAATTGAATCATTTTTAACCTTATTTTATAGGTTACTAGTAATCTGTTTTAATTGATATTAAGGAAAGGGGACCCATCAATACAAGATGGTCCATTCCATAGTCATGATTTAATCAAGTATGAGACCCACATCTTTTGTGCCAAAAAGATAAATAAATAAGTACATTTTTATGACAGATAATTATATATACATATATATATATATATATATATAGTATGAAAAAACCCATGTCACCTACGGAGGTTGGCCCGAGTGGAAGGGGCTCGGGTCGCTTGAGCAAGTGGTCTCAGTATCGAGTCCTTATGGATGCAGAAAATCTTGTTGAGAGAGGTCCCTACTTCGGCGCCCGACCGTACCTCGAAAAAATAGTCCTGGGCGAAGCCTGGGGATACCTTGGGAAACCAAAAAAATAAAAAATAAAAACCCATGTCTTTGATATCTATCGCTAGGACCTGGCTCCTATATGGAGCGACATCGGCTGGAGGGTGGGCGGTTGCAGCAGATGCTGCAGCATGCTTTCACATATGTTACATCTTCATTGATATGCGTAAATACACATCAACACGTCAACGCATCACGCTTTGAAAAATGTACTAGAGTTTTGATGCATTGGCGTACATCCACATATTTCAATGAACATATGATGTGCATAAATGATGCGTATGTTACGTCTTCATTGATATGTGCAAATGCACGTCAACGCATCACGCTCTAAAAAATTCTTATATTCATTCTTCATGAGGACATATCGGGCATATCGTTTGAAGCAAAAATAATAGAATATCGTGTACATATTGCATATATCACACATCCAACTGATTTTATCTTTTAGTGACGACGTGAGGAACAAATTTACCTCTCCTAAAAATAGGGGAGGAGAGAGGTGATGACGTGAAAGACAATTTTACCGGAAGAGAAGAGAGAGGAATGGTGTCCCAAGTTGGGGTCAGCACCAGCCGCAATTTAGGGTGGACTCTGCCCTAGAAAAGAACAGAAAAGAATCCACGAAAACGACGATCAGTAGACAGGATATCTCTGAGATCCCACACTTCAAAGCCGAAAAAAAGGGCAATACTTCATACATGGTAATAAAATATGTTTAGAACGCCTACATTTTAAGCCAAACAATGAATAATCTTTTTGACAATGGGAACGAAGATCAGAGCTGAATCAATATACTAGTGTGAAAGAGACGACAATCCATGAAACACCAGCACACGAGCCGCCTTCAAGGCAGCAACTGTGCCTTACACCACTGGTGATGATGTAGTTCAAACTGTTTTCAAAAATGAAAACAGATACACTGCACACAGCTTAAAATTATTCTAGTGAATGCAGACAGACAGACATGGATACTCATCTCACCTGTGGCAGCGGCGTTAACAAACCCTACTTACCCCAGATACCAAGTTTTCTCAAACGTTCTAAACACACACGAGACGGTAAAAAATTATTTGAAAATGAAAATTTCATGTGATGTGTACTTCCAATAGGGCCCACCTTCACTTCTCAATTTTCAGTACAGCCAATCATCGTTTGCTGACAAACATTTCACTACGCAACTAAACCTAGTTAGGCATATCAGAATAACTTTCACCTTTCTTTTTCACCTGAAAAAATGGATGAAGCAAGTTGCATAGAACAACCCAAGTGCGGGCAGATTCTAGACCAATACCTATAGCTAAAAGAATGAACAAATACAACCACCAATGTGCATCCAAGACGAACAGCATCACAAAATGCTCCATCTATACTACAAAAACCTAAATTATCTTCACGAAACAAAAATTGCAGGAGAGTACAAGGACAGTTCCAGTTGGGGGTTTGGGTCCATACCTCATAAACACTGGAATTTAAAACACAATTATCAGAGGTTCCTACATTATGAATTGTTACCAATTTGCCTTCTAAGACAAAACACAACTAGCAGGTTTGCTAGCTTAGATTTACCCCCCAAAAAAAGGCTCTCTAGCTCAGGAACTAGAGGTCCCAGGTTCGAGTCCCCGGGCTTACCTATGGTCCTTGTGGGTGGGGTCATGTATCTGGGGTTTACCCTATCCCCACTTGGTGGGGTCGAGGGTTCTCCTTCCCCCCCACCCCCCCAAAAAAAAAACAGAAAGATATGTTTCGTGTGTATAATCAATCATTCACCAATCAAAATTTTCTCATGGATAAAGCAGGGCTAACGGGCAAGAACGGTAATGATGGGTGGTGAACAAGGATATAAACAGATAAATTTTGGAATATACACCAAGACAACTACCCCCAAACAGTTGACAATGCACTTGACCAAGCAATAGAAGCCACGATGACTTCTTTAAGGTCTATTCACCAGTTTATATATATATATACATAACTATAGGACGGCTAAGGAATGTTTATAACTCTGACAACCTAATTACCCAAAAAGTTAAGCAAAAGAAAAAGAAGAAACAAGTCAAAGGTTATATATGTTACAGGTAGAAACCAAGGGAGGAGTACGCAATGTACCAGTATCTGTTAGCATGATGACATCAAATCATAATGCTCTCTAAAATCCTCTCAAGGTCAGTTGCAGACAGTTTTCAGTCGCTTCGCAGCCTTCACAAATCCAGCAATGACCTGCAACTCATCCAATTGCTTCAAGAAAAAAGGAAAGCAATTGGGTTACAAATGAATCAGGAAGAAAGTCGAGCACTTGAAACCTACATCCCCCTGAGACTTAGATGTTAATTGCATAATTATAACATATTTCAACCCCACTAAATTACTATTTTCTATGTCTATGAGATAATCACTGTAGAATATATATAATCAATGTCATAAGAAGAGTTCAGATTTAGGGCTTCGAGATCACCATCTTGACTGTGTTCATATTATATAAGAAAAAAGTAGCAGGCATATTTCCCCACGGTACCTGTGACATAAAATGCCTCTGAACAGCATCAATTAGCTGCTCTTTAGATGGGTCGGGAACAGCATCAACCTGGACGAAAATAGGAACAAGCATTGAGAGAAAGATACGGGAAAGATGAATTAAAACCAACACATTCTTCCGATCCCAATATTAAAATAAATCAAATAACTCACAAGATTGAAGTGTTGCCAATATCTCCATAATGCCGTCGTCTCAAGTTTGCTGAGGTCCACCTTCTGGAAAGCAAATATTACAAAAAGTTTAGCAATTGAAAGAAAAAAGAGGCAAGAAAGCTCAAATAAATCGGTCACATACTGTGGAGCATCGAGCAAGTGCAGATCCTTTAGAATGTGAATCACAAGAAAGAGAACGGCTCATGGTTTTATGAGATGACCGAACTGATTTATGTGACCTGTGCCTTCGTCGGTGTGATTTCTGAGTGTCATCGGATGCTGCAAAAATAGAAATAGCAAACAATTAACCAAACACCTTCCAAAAGAAGAATACAAACCAACAAAGCTTTTGAAAAGTAAAAATTATAAGGTGAAGCGCAAACATATTGCCTCCAATTGAGAAAAGGACAGTTCCAAACAAGCTGCATGACCTGAGCTTGAGCTCTATATTTGGGCTCGTGATTCAAGCCCGAGCCTCAAAAAAGCTCATTATCTTAACCAGCCTGAGCCAAGCTTGGGCTGGCTGGCCTGGCTCGGTTTATATATAGTATTATGCATCTATATTCCTATAAAATATATTATATATTAACACTAACCATATATATTATTTATAATAATCATAAACTATAATATTAATGTATCTAGGTCGACACTAGTCAAATAGTTCTATATTTATTAAATTAATTAAGAGTTAACAAATTAAAAATAATAAAAGTATTATTTTAGAATTCAAAATAAATTTAACTCTGAGTACTTTTTTTGAGCTGAGCCTTTAACGAACCAAGCTTTTTATGAGCCGAGCCTGAGCCTTGCTCAAGGTCCAGATGAGCTTGACTTGGCTTAGCTAGTTTAGAGCCCTATATATGGCAAACACATGACATCAAAGTAGAGGGAAAAAAATTAAGGACCTGATTCATTGGTTGAAAATATCAATTCATATTTCATTACATTCAAAACTCTCTAGAGATGGAATTCTTGAGAATTGTAAGCCATGTTTTTTAGGAGTTCTCGGGAATTTAAAAGTGAAATCCTAGAATATTCAAAATTCAATGTTTAGATGAGAATGGAAGTGATATCCTAGAAAATTCAAATTTCAATGTTTTGATGAGAATGGAAGTGTCACTTGAAAACTGATTTCATTTATAAAATGAGCATAACGTTCATGATTTCATTTCCCCATCTAAGTTCAATATGAAGATTTAAAGGTGTCAATAGCCGGATTAGGTTGGGTTCTGGTCGAATACCACTGGTAACGAGAATATATTTAACTTGAACCTGCCCATCTAATTTCTTGATTTTAATTTTTCACTATATACTTTAACTCAAGATAATTAATAAATAAATCAATAAAAAAAATGTTCTATCCCAACTACTAAGGCTGTCAAAAACCATAGCCCACAATTGGCTTATGTACCTTGAAATCATTTTTAACCAACTCCACAAGTCCTTTCAATCTCTTCCTGTTACTCTTTTGGATACTTTCAACTAGCGTATCTTGACTTAAACATGTTTATGCCATCTCAACCAACTTTCATTTACCTCATCATTTTTAGCTCAAGTCAAAAATTAATTATTATGAATCTCACATGTGGTATATGTTTTGGCAAACCCCACTTGTCCATTTGTACTTACACGTTAACCAACTTCAAATGCTAAGTTTCAGTCTCAAACATCTTTGCCAAAGTTACACCCTAAATCTAACAACTTTCTTAGTAAAGAACTCATAACTATCAAAAACATTGATGGCTGCTATCACATGTGCCAAAATCCTATATGCATGTGTTGGATAGGCCTATATGGGTGGAAATATTATCCATGTTGCTTATCTCAAGGATCTCTTGTCAAGTGGATGGTCTCGATTGACCACATCACTGCTCTACATGTTCGGTCAGACAGACTAGATCCTTTTGCCTCATGTTTTAACTAGGTATTATAACTAAAAAAAATTTCAATCATACAGAAGTATACATAAAACAGAGTGAGGGATCCCCTTCTATGGAACTGAGTAAACATTAATTTTAACTACTGTTTTTAATCAATTCTCATATGGTTATGAGTGACAAATTTTCATTCAAACTTTTTTGGTGGGATTTTCCCACCAATGCCAGAATTCATAGTTCACTCGAGAATTTGAGTTCAGGAGAATGCCGTCAAAAAAACAAAAAAAATTGGAATTGGAGAATTTCTCAGGAAATACCAATTTACCATTTATAATTCCTACCAAAAGAATAGGCCCCAAGTAAATAAAAAATAAAAATACTCATAATAATAATAATAGAAGACTGATTATGAGAAAAATCTGCATATCTGTTGGTCATACTGAGACTAACCAAACTTAGTGGGATATTCTCTAGTCAAAAACAGATCTGCAAAAAATCAATGCAACTAGGAGATCCACGAGCACCAAATAAGCGAATTCATAAAGATATGACTCAGTACCTTTTGAATAATGAGAGTGCCACCCGTGGGGGACCAATATAGGCCCCCCACAATAGAATATCGCCATGTGGTGATAGACTCAACTGAAGACATGTTCAACGGTGTTTCCTTTTTTGATAAAAGTGTCATTTAAAAATAAAAACCCTTATCTAATCAAAAATCAGATAAAACCCTTTTATATGATAATATAAAATTAAAAATAACTAAAATCTAAAGAATCACAATCATAGGATTTATATATAGACATATATATTTTGGTGTTTTAAGGTTTTAGGGTTCATCCTTTTCTTTTAGGGCTTAGCATCTTTTTAGGGTTTTATTTTTTTCAAGGTTTAGTTATTAGGGTTTTAGGGTTCATCTTTTTCTTTCAAGGTTGAGCACATTTTTAAGGTTTTAGCATTTTTTTTAAGCTTTTATTTATTTTAAGATCTAATATTTAGGGTGCAAGTTTCCTTTAGGGTTTTAGGATTATTTAGGGTTTAGGGTTCATGTTTCTTTTTAGAATTTTAGGTTTATAAATTAATGTTTAGGATTTAGGATTGAGTGAGTAAAACTCTTAGGTTGCCAGTTTCTCCAATCCATGTGGAGTAACGTGATCGAGCGGGGGACTTGTGACCTCATCAAGACTCTTAACTTTTTAACCAATTGATCAACAGATAAAAATATTTTGACTGGTTAGTATTCAATCCAAATTTATGGGGCTTGAGGATCTCTAAAAGGGGCCTCACTCACTGGGCGGTTCCTGGCGAATAGCAGAAAATCATGTTAAGGAATAGAAATTGAACCAATCCAGACTCACTCATATCTGAGCCATTCCACTGTATGTTTTCAGATTCAAGATCATGATCATCCTCATGACCAGTTGGAGCTTCAATAACAGTAAGGGCGTTCCTCTGTAGCTTCACTTCCATGCCATTTGAAAGAACCTGCAATTTCAAGTACTGGAATGTTCAAAACAACTAATACTAGCTTAAAAAGGAACGAAAATCTGCAAATGAACAAATATGCATATTTGTTAGTCTTTAAGAAGATGAAAACTGGAAATGTCCAAAATGGTAACACAAGTCAGTCTTCTACCAATAAAACCAAGAACGGTACAGTGAAACTTTGATCCATCATTTGGACTCTTTTAAACAAAGAGCCAATAATATATGCTTAAGACTGGGTGTGGAGTATAAATGCAGATGACAACAGAAAATGAAAACATTTACGATTTAAAAAATAATCTTTTCCTCATTACTTTGCAGCCAATTCCTTTTTAATCCTACACTTTCTCATTTTGCCATTGTCATCTGCAATCATACTCTGCACCCAAGTTGAAGCATAACCAGAAAGTAATGGAAAATAATGATGATAAGGAAGAAATAAAATAAAAATCATGCAATAGAAAAACAAACACTGCAATAATGAGGCCATTTGATCATCTGTCTTGAAGATCCTGTAAAGCCAACTAAGCACATAGTTGGATAAAAACACCTAGAAAGCTAGCCTCAAGTATGGACAAATAACGAATTGAGGCCAATGTATTGCATTATTGATTATCTAGAACGCTAGCATATCAAGGATATACTTACCAAAACAGGGGGGAAAGAGCCTATCAGAAATACAGAAAGTAAAATTGCATATGTATTGTAACTGAACTTCAAGCATTTTTTATTTTTTTGGTAACGTTGAACCTCCGACTCCACTTAGTGGGGACAGGGTAAACCTAGGATACATGACCCCACTCACAAGGACCATATATCAGGTAAGCCCGGGGACTCGAACCTGGGGCCTCCAGTTCCTGAGCTGGAGAGCCTGCCAGTGGAGCTAACTGAACTTCAAGGTTATATATTAAGAAAGTAAATAAATCGGTCAACAAGAAAGGAGCATATTTTTCCAGCACAAACCAAATACATATTTATACCCTTTTGTTAAAATCTTGCGATTCTTTGTATGAATCTTACAATTCAAATTGATTTGACCTTAGATCGATTCAAATGAGGGAAAAAATCAGTGTATGTTTGAATCTTATGATTTATATATTGAATCTTATGATTTACGATTTAATTGTACAATTCATACGAGTCAAAAGGTTTAACTCTGCAACACTAGAAAATGATAGTTTTTGTTTTTTTAAAAAACTAGACAACTTCCCTTGTTTTGTTTAATCTTTCTCTATAAGGAATATAGTACTCTAAAACAATTAAATACACATAAAGAAATAAGTTTATGCGATTTAACAATGTACGATTCATACGAGTCAAATGGTTCGACTTTGCAACACTAGAAAATGATAGTTTCTTTTTATAACTTGAAAACTTCCCTTGTTTTGTTTAATCCTTCTCTATATGGAATATAGTACTCACAATTAAATATACATAAAGAGACATAGTTTACTTATTTTAACAACAAAAAATCCCTTTCCTAAGAGAAATCCCAAAACCTAGACCCCAAACCCTATTTCTACCAAAATTAGTATGAATCTTACGATTTCCTATTCAAAATGGCGATTTAAGTGCCCTAATGATTTTCGATTCGATTCGTGGTTTGACTCTCGGGTAGTTGTTTCGTGGTTAAGAGAGGGCTGTGCTCATCCGTGACAGTGGTTTTATTTAATTCGCTTGGCTGGTGCATTGGTAGAAGGGTTGAACATCCCGTTCTCTCATGTGCCTCACCCCGTATGGCCAATGGGGTGGCGGATAGACTTGCTACGGAGGGTGTGTATAGAGATTCCCTCTTACATGGCCTCCCTAGCGAGTATATCAAGGATATACTCACCGAAACAGGGGGGAAAGAGCCTATCAGAAATACAGAAAGTGAAACTGCATATGTATTGTAACTGAAAAGTAAATAAATTGGTCAACAAGAAAGGAGCCAATTTTCCAGCATAAATCAAATACATATTTATATCCTGTTGCTAAAATCTTGCGATTCTTTATATGAATCTTACAATTAAATTTGATTTGACCCTAGATCAATTAAAATCAGGGAAAAAATCAGTGTATGTTTGAATCTTACAATTTATATATTGAATATTATGATTTACGATTTAATTGTACAATTCGTACAACCCAAATGGTTTGACTCTGCAACAATAGAAAATGATAGCGTTTTTTTTTTCTTTAACTAGAAAACTTCCCTTGTTTTGTTTAGCCCTTTTCTATATGGAATATAGTACTCTAAAACAATTAAATACACTTGAAGAAATAAGTTTACTTGATTTAACAATTTACGACTCATACAAGTCAAACGGTTCGACTTTGCAACACTAGAAAATGATAGTTTCTTTTTTGAACTTGAAAAATTCCCTTGTTTTGTTTAATCCTTCTCTATATGGGATATAATACTGAAATACAATTAAATACACATAAAGAGACATATTTTAACAACCAAAAATCTATTTCCTAAGAGAAATCCCAAAACCTAAACCCCAAACCCTATTTCTACCAAAATTAGTATGAATCTTATGATTAACTATTCAAAATGGCGATTCAATTCTAAGTGGGCCCTAAATATTTTCGATTCGATTCATGGTTTGACTCTTGGGTAGTTATTTTGTGATTGAGAGGGCTGTGCTCATCCGTGACAGTGGTTTTCTTTAGTTTGCTTGGCTGGTGCACATTGTTAGCAAAACGTGATACAACAAAAAAATGAGACAGCAAAATATCAAGTTTAATACCATCTTTATTCAAAAAGACAGTAAAAAAAAAATGGTCAATACAATGAAAACATCAAAAATATTTTGATTAAATTGTTCGAGTTTAATACGGTAAAGATCCAAAAAAAAAAAACATGAACATATAAGTGAAACTATCAATTAACACTACTATAAGAAACTTTAATATTACCAATATTCATTTTTTATAAAAAATATAATGTAGTGTTAAAGAAGTTAATTTTTAAATTTAACAATAGAATAAAAAATAAAACGTTAATCAAAGTCCATGTCTCTTTCATGTCCTTATTACAAGCCTTTTTTATTTTTTGTTTTAATTTTTACTTATCTAAGATTATTCCATAGTTCTTAAGTCTAGAGAACTGGTAGACTTTGAATCACAATAGCAATAGATAAAAAAAAAAATTAACAAAAAAAAATCTATTTAAACCTCTAAATGAAAATAACACATTAATAGATAAAAACTAATAAAAGATTCAATAAAATCCTTGAATCAAAGAAAAAAATAAAAATATTTATTTTTTTCATATCTAAAAAGGAAAGATAATAAGTTTTTTTTGAAAAGTTCTAAATGTAAAATGTAAAGAACATGTTTAATAAGTTTTTGTGAAAAAAGACGGGTTTTTTCATTACATAAAGTTTTAAACTTCGCGTTTAAGCATCAAAACGTGGTTTTTTGAAAAAAAAATGGAGTTTTGCCAACAATGCCGGTGCATTGGCAAAAGGATTGAACATCTAGTTCTCTCATGTGCCTCACCCTATATGGCCAATGGGGTGGAGGATAGACTTGCTAGGGAGGGTGTGTATAGAGACTCCCTCTTACGTGGTCTCACTAACGAGGAGTCGAGGATATGATCGCAGAGTAGTTCTTTTCTTTTGTTATATTTTGCTGTCCTTTTGTGGGCTTCCTTATTGGAGCCTTTTTGTACATTTCCCTTTCTCTCTTTTATATTTATATACTTCATTATTCATTTAAAAAAGAAAGCTCCATACTTCAATGAGATTTGGATGAAACTAAAAATCCACAAGTAACAGCAAATCATGCAAATGAGTATCAGCAGGCTACAAAAGAGTCTAACATTTATGAAAGCATCAAGTCCATGAAATAAAAATTGTTCATTGAAAACCTTTTAGGGATGACATATCATACGACTAAAACTCAAATCATTGGAAATACAGATCAGACTTGAGGAATATAGACATGCGCTCACCTTCATAAATCCAAATCCAATATGAACCAGGACAAGACGGGTGTGTGGGTGTTAGGGAGGGTGGGGAATATAAAAAAATCATTATCAATTTCATCAAGATCCGGAAATACTATCAGAAACCTCATGAATCCAACCTCATGACTAAGTGGATCATCCAACATTCCGTAATCTTTAGACAGTGAAAAGTAAGAGAAGATAAACAAGAAACAAGATAAACAATGACCACCAATATCCAACTTGAACCCACAAAACAATCATGGACTTAATTCAATGCTCAAAGGGAAAACCCTAAATGTCCATAATAGGACCAACCTAACTTCACTCAACAAATTGTAGCAGCCTAGGCTGAAACACAATGAGGCCATTACATGAAAACATTGTTAGTTTAAATTTAAAATTCAGATTTATTTGATATTTGGATAAGTCAAAATAAATCATTCAGTTATGGATTTAAA
>JAUPMG010040521.1:0-14277 GCA_031762675.1 Pachysandra terminalis | reverse complement strand
ACTTCCTCACCAATGATAACACTCATTATGTCCATAATATTCAACACATGAATTTATGGGGTATAGTCAAGGCATTAGACCTACTCAAGGTCAATAATGCAAACAAGTATATGCTGTGCAAGTCTAGTGTAGGTGCACATTAACTAATCAAGCAAATATTGTACAGTTATGTAATTCACATGAGGTTCAATATCATGGTAAACGCTTCATTATAATCGAATCATGTATCATATATGGATAATCATGTGGAATTATGAATAAATCAATCTAACTATCAAAACATCAATATACATCATTTAATCATGTCTTAATACCATTATATACAACATATCATTTATTAGAATTAATCAGGAAAGCAATACACCTTATAAAACTCATCAAATCAACACATTGGGTTGTTCGGCAGGCTAGCCAGCACGCCTGTTGGCCTCTGAAAGCCTAGGCAGGGGCTTAAAAACCATCACACAGAACATTGGCTCGACCGACAAGCTAACCGGCACGCCGGTTGGCCACCAGTAGGCTAGACAGCAAGTCAACAACATCAAACATGGTCAATTATGCCACCGGCAAGCTAACCGGCACCCCGGTTGGCCTCCGGTGACCTAGGCCGAAGACATTTAGTTCCCTTTTGGGAACCGGCAGGGTCCCGGCAGGCTACCAGCACGCCAATTGGCCTGCTGGACCAACTGGGTGCAACCGGCATGCCGGCAGGTCGCCGATTGGGCCCAGTACGGGGTTTTTCACTTGATTTTCATATTTTAAATAACAATTAGCCAAAACATCCTTCTAACACACATGTTAAAATTCAAATCCGAACCCAACCCAATAATAACATGACTCAAAATAACAACTTAACTTCACAAGGATGATCATGCATTAAAATCTGAAGTTTTAAGGAAACCAATATATTCTTTGAGTTTCAATTCAATATGCTATGTCATATTCAATGGATATGGCATCTCACCTAAATCCAAATCCAAAATAAAGAGTAACTGAAGTAACTTACAGTGCTTTAGTTCGTAGGATCTTCTTCTTCACCCCGGTTCGAGTCTGAACTTGTTCTTTTTCCTCTTCTTAGCTCCAGCAATCAACTTGATTTATAGTTTTATGATTTGGACGACCAACTAGTGTTTATATAGTTTTTAGCGTTGTCCCCTAGTTTTTTTAGAGTTTAAGTTAGTTTAGGATTATGTTTTTAATCCTAGCCCTGAGATTAGATTAGTTAATTTACAGCCTTTAGATGAGAGGTGTTCTAATTCTAGTGTGAGTTAGTGTTTAATCTTATCTAACATTTATCCTAATTAGTTTAGGTTCCATTACCTTTTAATCTCAGCCTTTAGATGAGTCTAATTAATCCTAACCATTGGTTTTCAGTCTTTTAGTTATATTAGGAATATTAGAGATGGGTCTAACCTTAGTCTAAAGTCCTTGTTGTGTTATAACTTAACTCTAATTATTTATTATTTAATTAGGACGAAAATTGGTTATTTAATTAAGTTAATTGGGCTTAAGTTTTAATTGGGCTTTACTTAAGTCCAACTAACTAATTATTAGAACTAGGTCCCGTTTGGTTAGTTTTAGTTTAATCCATTAACCAAGTTTTTATTTAAGCTTAAATAATATTTTTTTATAACCTATAGTTTTAATTTATCAATTACTTTAGATTATAATATTTATTAGCCATTAAATTATGATTTAAATGTCCCTACAATATCTTAGTCACACATTATAACTTAAGGAGTTATGATTGTGTGTGAAGCACTTTAGTTTCCTATGGTGTAACCCACCAATCACAAACAGTCTACGTCAAATATGTAACCACTTATTAAAATTTTAAATTATCCCTATATTTTAATTAATTACAAATGAATACCTATAAAAGTTTAGGTTATTGCAGAATGTGTCAGCGGTTTAATAAACCACCGTCTACTCTTTACACGTCGGTTAAAAAAACAGGTATTTTGTAGTGAATGAAGATGATAAAATGAATGCAATGCAGAGTTGTTAGGTTGAGCCTAACCATGAAATCACAGACAGAAAGTCTATACTTAACACTTGGTCACCAAGGATCTCATACAAAGCATAAATAATTCACAATCAAGGCATACCCATACTACTAATGTCTCAAGCATACTCATGGTGCACCTTCACCACTCATCATACGCTATACTTAGACATTGCACTTATCTACAATTCAATATTTTTATTTCTATACACTCACGCCTTCTTTTCTCGTAACATGTATTATTTACACTATGTTTTGTTTCACATTTAGTCCATACCAAGATAATTTCTTTTTTATATTTTGCAATAATATCTATATTCATTCTTGTTCCATATTCTATTGTAATATGTTTTCTCTCAAAAGTCATCACTATTCTTTAATGTTCAATTTGATATTAGTCTTATACACAAATTAAGATATTATTATTCATTACTCCATTAGTGTATACAACTGTCATTTTATTATTTAATTCTCTTACTAATCCTAACGACTCCATTAGTCATAACTATTTACAAGGTTCTAGACTCATGGTAATATGTCTACAGAAAACACCCTCAAAGGAAATAAAAAACTTGATATTATTTATCATACAATATTAGACACATTTCCTCAAAACCTTTATTTCAATTCAAAGTATATAACTTAATTAGGTGAATACTTAGTTCTTATTCGATGGTTGAGTCGAGCGAAGTCAAAACTTTAAATAAGTTCTCTAGATCTAGATCTAAATTAAAATCTTAGTTATATCATATAAATTTTAATCACTACAATAATTAAATATTTTATTCACTTATGTTTTCATTACTTATTCTTTTATGTGTATACCTGTCTAATTCCTCACTATTTTCAAGGAATTTGATTCAATGCATTTGCAACTGCATTGTCTCCAATTTCTGGAAAATAATTTGTTTTAGTATCATAAATCTAATATACTAATCATAGTTTCATCCTTATAATACACTTCTAGACAGTTCAGAAGTAATGGTACCCCTACTCCAAATTGTCTATCCGGCATTATTGATAAAGATATACACCAATGCAACCCTACTCAAGTTCGAGTAGTTTACACATAATACTTAGCAAGAAGCTTATAATTCTATAAGCTAAATTTCTATGCCAACATGTCTTTAAGCTTAAAGTTTGATAGTTCTATATAAGTATACTCACACGTATCGCATGTAAGCATAGAAGGCACGCCCCTTCGAAATAATCACACAATATCAAACAATTGCAAAAAGCACTCAGCACACAATTCAAAGCATTTCACAAGGAGTACGCACTATAGAACAATCACGACACTCAAAAAATTCAGCAAACCAATCAAGTTATACTCACTAAAAAATCTAATGTGATTCCTAAGTTTATAAGTCTCTATGTTTCTTCCTAGATCTAACTAAACTTGATAGCCTCTAGATCTCCAACCTAGAGCAATTATAGCGAGTAATCACACAATCATACTTAAGCAAAAGGTATACCATTAATGTACTTACACCATACCAAATAATTTACAAGAAATCACCCATCATGGATTCATAGAAGTGAATTCTAGCTTAACAAGTTTCTACTCTATCGTCCTAGGGTCTCACTATACTCTTGTATAGACTCTCTCTTTACTACTTACAACAATCACACAAGTAATCATACAACCCACATTATGCATACACACACAATACTGAATTCTTAGCAGGCACACACAACACTAATTTCAAAGCAATTCTTACAACGTACTCAACACACTTTTCACACATTGGCACATAAACATACCACATTACTTAATCACATATTATACTAGAATATATTGCACACAATTCAATGATGTAGTTCCTAGGTTCAAATGTTTCTAAGTTTCATTTTAGGATTTTACTATACCCTAATGTTTTCCAAGTCCTAGACAACTTAAAACCTAGAGCTCTGATACCACTTTGTCACACCCCAAATTCGAGATATAGGATCTCGAGGATTTACGAGGGAATAACCTTCGAATCCAATGTATGGATGCAGATAGCCATTCACAACAATAAAACCTTCACTTGGTTGATCAGAGTTAATAATATAATCCAGCGAAAGTCTGGACAAATTAAGACCTTTAACTTAACTAATACCAGTTAAGCTCAATCCCACATAATCAAGGAAATATCTAATCTATTACAACTTCAATGCTCCCTTGGGTCAAACCAAAGTTAATAATAAAAAGAGAATAAAAATCCATTCCAAAAAGTCATTTCTAGCAAAGGTCCATCTCCCAATCCACTTCTCAATCGAACAGATTACCTGTTTCGACATAAGGACGAGCCACGGGCCAGTAGGGAAATCCAAAGATTTTACAATAATTATTTTCATAGGTGTATAACAATACAGATTAATTCATACAATTTCACCCAACAGATAATACATCATTCACAGTGTATTAGCATGCTTATTATCATATTAAACATACTATTCAATAAGTATATCACATAGCACATTGTAATCCCATTACATTCCATCAAGGTTTATCAATCACATAATCTCATTATAATTGAAAATCACACATAAAATCATATCACACCATAACAGTTTATTCACATGGTCCCACCATGATAAATCATAAGGCCCACGTGATCCCATCATGCATTAACACCTAATCCACATGGTCCCACCATGCCTTAAAACACAGTCTACATGATCCCATCATGCGTTGACAAATATACCACATCGTCCCACCATGTCTCAAAACACAGCTCACATTACCACGCACATTACAACCAATCCTCAATGAAAGTACACACAAACATTCACTTCAAGTCAAACATATACAATGATTAATGAAGTATGATATGATGCAAGTATGCACAATGAAATGCAGATGATGATGCATATGCAATACCGGAAAAATTGCGCTTAGCATAATCACATGCTCATTCAACATTCAATCCATTCTTTAAAGGATTTGCACCCACGGTAGAATGCCACAATTCCATTCTTTAATGAACTTGCACCTCATGGTAGAATGCCACCATTCCTATTATTTAAGGGATTTTCACCTCACAGTAGAATATACTAGTAAGACTAATTCTTTAAGGGACTTTCACTACACGGAAGAATACACCAATACACTTATTCTTTAAGGGACTTTCACCACACGGAATGATACACCAATACAGTTAGTCAATTACATCGACTTCCAGTGGATACTCTCAACACCACTCACAAACCATTCATAACCAAACACATAGTCAATTACGTTGACTTCCAGTGGATACTCCTAACACCACTCACAAACCATCACAATTCAGATAACACAATCAATCATACACATAACTAGTGGATACTCCCAGTATCACTCATACATTACACAATTTAGACATCAAAGTCAATCATAAGACAGACTTTTGGATGCTACTAGCACCACTCACACAATTCAAATATCTACACTATTATCACTTACCTTCCTAACCTCATCTTATAATCCACTTTCTATATCCGAACTCTTTAATGTTATATTCACATCATATCATATTCAGAACTACCATATCTTATTGAACATCGAACCTATCACATACCTTACATCATATGGCCATAACTATTTATTTTCCAGGGTAACTAACCTCATGCACATGTCCAAATCATCATATGGGAGCTTCCCATAACATATGGAGTCAAATGGACTTCCGTAGATGTTCGGTATCTACTGAGTGTCCTACCAAAATTCTCGGTACATGTCCTGTCAAAGCTCGGCAGATTGTCCAGAGAGCTATCCTAAGTTCTGGGGATTTTCGGTAGGTGTTCGTATCTGCCGAGGATCTACCAAACGACTAATATAGCCAAGAAATCAGTGTTTCTCCTAGGGCTTCGTGCCCATACTCTCACATACCCATTTTTATGCTTTCAAACATTAAATAACTAATTTACATCACCATGAACCCACTCAAATCTTAACATATCAATCCAAATCTACACACATAGATTAGGATTACTTAAATCCTTCTTTTATGAAATAAATCCAGAAATCATGATTAATCCATAAGAACTTTTGAAGAACATTACAATCACATTAAAACATGGATATAATCATGCTTAATCATAGAATCATGTAATCACCTACATATATATCTATAGAATCATCATAACCTATGAATATAGCTACCGTAAGATCTAAGGAGAATCCCTACCTCTTTCTTCTTAAACCTTTCTCAGCAGATTTTCATCACTAGAAGATCACCAAGCCTTCCTTTAGCTTTCTTCCTCTATAGCCTTTGTTCCTTCTTTCCTCCTCTCTTCTTCTCTCTTTTTCTTGTCTTCTCTTTTTCTCTGCAGCAAAACCCATATTTTTGGTTTTCTTTTTCTTGATCGTGTGCTAAGTGGGAAGGTTTCCTTCTCACCCATGATCCTATTTGGAAGGAAGGTGGAATTAAGAAAACTCTCCCTCTCTCCTAATCATCAATTTTTGAAATATTAAGGGAAGTTACTAGCTTATCCTTAATGAATTGGTTCATAGGCACCTCCTTTCCCCTTGTCTTACACGCCCATTTCGAATGAACCATCTCAGGTAGAACCATCTCATGATTATGCTTTGGCTCAAATTTAGTAATAATGAATTTATAATTTGGGTTCATCAAAACTCGCATCCTTGTCTTACAACCACACCTTGTTTCTTTATGTGAAATTTGAATATTTGGATCACGTTTATCTTTAGTACGAGCCCATTTTCGAGAACAAGTGAAATATCTATCAACAACTACACGTAACTTTTTATGCAACCAATTTTTCTGAGTACCAAACCCAACCCTTCTAGTATAATCATTATAATATATATATATATATATATGCTTCTTCTGATCCAAATTCCTTTCCAATTTTCGGTACATACTCAATTGGTTTCCTTCATTGTAGCCACTATGATCATCAGGACATATTTGAACGATTTTTATTCCAAACTAATATGCCCGGATTGATCAATAACTATACAAATAACAAATAAACAATTAAAAAACCATCTCATGAACATTCCAAACAAAATGATCGTTTGAAATAGGAATAAAAGACGTAACAATAAAATAACAAACAATATACTGGTTGTGGTAAAGGGTGCAAAAAGGTACCCTGTACCTTATTAAGTCATAGGTACCCTTTATTTAACCTTCGGTACCGTGTAAGTGGTAAAGGGTACCTTGTGCCTATAAATTCATAGTTACCCAATTATTTAACCTTTGGTTGCAAAATGGTACCCTATGCCTTATTAAGCCATAAGTATCCTTTATTTAACCTTCGGTACCCTGTATGTGGTAAAGGGTACCCTTTGCACTATTAGCCCATGGGTAACCTATGTGTGGTAAGGGGTACCCTGTATGTGGTAAAGGTACCCTGTACCAATGGTACTAATTAACTTTCGGTACCCTGTAACCACTCAAAAAATAGGTCAAAATTCACACTCATCAAAGAATGAAGATGCCATTTTAGCTATCCATTGGCTATGTAGTTTAATTATCTAACAGTGGCCATAGGTTGCTTAAACAATCTAGAAATCAATAGTTATAATTGTAGAGATGAATAATACCGTCTTCGCACCGATGGTTTGATTTTGTAGAGAAATCCTTCTTAAAGATGTTGTAGAGAAATCATTCTTAATGAAAATAACAATCGTTTTCAAGTTGATGTAGAAAATTACAAGAAGATTCTCTCTTCTCTAGAGACATACCATTTTCAATCTAATGTGTTCTTCAGTATTTATGTTGTTGATGATGTAGATACTCTATTCTTTAGAGAAAAGATGGAGATGGGACTAGGTTGGATGGAGGCGGCAAAGCTGAAACACAGAGAGGCGGGAAGAGAAAAAGGGAGAGAAGGGGTTAAAAGTTAACTTTTAAATTTTAACCATAAAAAAAAAAAAAAAAAAATTGAAAACTCGACCGTAAACACCGTGTGCATTAAGTTTCCTAAAGCCATGAATAACCCAGCGGTACGCCCTTCACCTTGATACCCCTTTGTACCCACGTGGCAACAATCTAACTGTGATGCATAGATTGCTGCAAGTCTTTGGCTGTAGATGATACGAAGCCTATAATGAACCATATGAACCTGAACTACTACTAGCAAAGGAACCAGTAACACATCAACAGCAAAACCTCAAGGAGAAAGAGTCGTTGCCACCTCAAGTGCCACGTCACTGTCTCTCCTAGATCCAAGGAGAGAGAGACGTTGGAAGGATCAAACCAAAAAGATGTTGGATGAAAAGGGTTGTTGCCTTATTGGTAATATTCTATCTAGCAGATCCTACAATTAAGGAAAGATTACTCTCTCTCAAATCTAGCCGTTGGAAGGGTCAAAGTTGGAAGGAGACGTTGGAGATCAAAGTTGGAAGGAGACATTGGAGACTATCACTCATCCTAAATCTAGCCGTTGGATATCACTATTGGAAGGAGACGTTATTACTCATTCTAATCAAATCCTACATATTAGGAAAGGAAACATTAGAGACTATTGTTTCTAATCTTCTTTCCTATATTCCTGTTTTACCCTCTTTAGATTCAAGTCAATAAAACCACAACGTGGTGTAACTTGTAACCTACAGTTTAAGTTAGAGAAATTTACAAATTTGTACCTTCAAAAGATCAACTAGCATACATCTTTACTACGCCGCTCTCGAGGAATGCCTTTACTCATATTTGTATCAAGCTTGGCGTTCATTCTCGAAGCCAAAGCTTGAAGGGGAGTAATGAACCATATGAACCTGAACTACTACTAGCAAAGGAACCAGTGACACGTCAGCCGCAAACAGTGACACGTCAACCGTAAAACCTCAAGGAGAAAGAGTCGTTGCCACCTCAAGTGCCACATCACTCTGTCTCTCCAGATCCAAGGAGAGAGAGACGTTGGAAGGATCAAACCAAAAAGATGTTGGATGAAAAGGGTTGTTGACTTATTGGTAATATTCTATCTAGGAGATCCTACAATCAAGGAAAGATTGCAATCTCTCAAATCTTGCTGTTGGAAGGGTCAAAGTTGGAAGGAGACGTTAGAGATCAAAGTTGGAAGGAGACGTTGGAAACTATCACTCATCCTAAATCTACGAGAGACAGAGTGACGTGGCACTTGAGGTGGCAACAACTCTTTCTCCTTGAGGTTTTGCGGTTGATGTGTCACTGTTTGCGGTTGACGTGTCACTGGTTCCTTTGCTAGTAGTAGTTCAGGTTCATATGGTTCATTAGTCTAGTGGGAGACAACAACTAAATCTATAAATATGAGGTGGAAAGTAGTATGCTTTCATTGATAAACTTTCAAAAAAACGTGGAAAAAACAAGGAGTAGGTGCATGATGTAGGATGAAGAAGAATAGAGTTGATGAATCCGGCCACAAAACACACAACTTTCTATAGTTGCTAGGGTTTTAGGCAAAACCTTAGAACAATAGGAATAAGAGAGAAATCTTCACAAGGCTTTGGTGTCTGACTCGTCTATTTTTTATTTTTTTTTGGGTGTAAGTTCCTCTT
Source organism: Pachysandra terminalis (assembly GCA_031762675.1). NCBI lineage: Eukaryota > Viridiplantae > Streptophyta > Magnoliopsida > Buxales > Buxaceae > Pachysandra > Pachysandra terminalis. Next base: position 4,804 of record JAUPMG010040521.1, on the reverse strand, counting down.
CTACCTGTTGGTGTTTTTCTGTTTTTCTGTGTGTTCAAGGCTTCAAGTTTACTGTTTTCCTATGTGTTCAAGGCTTTAAGCACACAAATAGACCAAAAAACGAGAAAGAAGAAAAAAACAGGTTTATTTTCCATGTGAAATAGCTATTTTTCAGATCTAGTTTTTTGTGTGGAGAATTCTCAACTCTTCATTGCAGTTTTTAGCTTGCAAAATTGCACTTGTGCAGTCGTTCTTCAATATTGTATGAAAATGAGGAGACAAAAGAAGAGAGAAAATAATAAGGGACTGAAACCCTAATCTTGTGCTCTACTTCTTTTGTAATATGAGAATGTGAGAGAGGAAGGAAGAGGGAAAATAGAAAGGGCTTCACCCTCAAGCTTCTTTTGTGGTATCGACGATAATGTGAAAGAGAAGGAAGAAGAAAAATAGAAAGGACTAACCCTAATCTATCATTGTGCTTATATAGGGGGTTAGGGAGGGGTTACTTAAATTTCTATACAATAACTAAGGTATATAACTTTTTTCACCGTAGTTATAATCTGACGGTCAGACGAGCTAACTCAAAAGGACCCGTTTATTCACGAGTTATAAACCTTCAACCCGAACCCAACAGAACCTATCAACTCGATAGCAAAAAACTCACTCGAGTATACGAATTACTCGATCGAGTTTTCTGGTGACTCACTGGTTAAACTCACCCCAATTTTTAGGGCAAGTTAACCAGCAAAGTAACCTATCCACTCAAAACTCACCCCAGTTTTTAGGGCGACTTAACCAGCAAAGTAACCTATCCACTCGTTAAAGATGAGGAGATTGAAGGCTTGATTATCTTGGAAGGAAAAGTCAACAGTCAACTGTGAGCTCTCAATAATTTTAAAGGATTAAATAAATCGTTTCTTTTAAACAAATTCCCAATAACAAACGAAACCTAACTAATTAAGTTTTTCATTTTATGAATTATAATTGAACAAGGTAATGACATACTAATTGCTTGTCAGCGCGACGTTCATTGTTGGAAACCAGCAGATGTTGAATTTCTTAGAACCATCAACCATCGGAGCACAAAATTTATTTATGGGTCAATTACGTTCACACCCCCTTTGGGTTTGGCATAATGAGTACTCTTCAAACCTTGATCATCACAAAACTCTCTCAAAGTATGTTACAACATATCCCTTTCGTTAGCAACGGTCAATAAAGGGATGAACCAAATCATTAACCGAGTATTTGTGTTTTGCTCATAGCAACATATTTAAGGAACGAAAATACCTTTCTATATCTTGTTTAATGATTTTAAGAAGAAAATCGGTGCTTATATAAAAGAAGAAAGAAGCTCATAACAATGAAAATTGTGAAAACCCAATTTATCTCTTATTATTATAAGATAAAAAAATACAAAATACAAAATTAAAATAAAAATAAAATAGCAAAAAATTAAAAATTAAAAAATAATATAAAATAAATAAAAAAAATTAAAATAGCTAATGGTTGTTATAATTATCATTAATTAGAGAGGTATTATGGTCAAATGACCGATTTATTTTACAGTAGTTAGACCCCTCTAGTTTGGTCCTAAAGGGGTTTCAATGTAATTTTATCTTAATTATTTTTTTATTTTATTTTTTTTGTGAAAGTGTAACAACCAAATCCTGTCACGACATAACGTTTTTTTTTTTTCTTTTTTTATTTATTTATTTATTTATTTTTTTTGTGAAAGTATCAGGTAATAACCCAAGACTGTCAGGACATAAGCCATTTTTTTTTTTTTTTTGTGGAAGTGTCAAGTAACAACCCTAATAATTATTTTATTTATATCCTTGTCAAGTAACATTGCTTTAAATGAGATTTAAAACCCATTCAGGTTTGATCTCAGGCCTTACCGAATCCTTATATATCAGAGCTTCTTAGAACCACAGGAGTACACTAGTATAAGATTTCCCTTTAATTTGGAAGGAAAGAAAGATGAAGATGAAAGTTGAAATAATCTCAAGAGAAACCATCAAACCATCCTCCCCAACTCCCCCTCATCTTAGAAGCTTTAAGCTCTCTATTCTTGATCAGGTTAGCCCTCAAAGTTATTCTGCCTTGATCTTCTTTTACCCTATTGAAGGCAATGAAGGAAGAACCCAAACTGTAGCTGAAAGATCTAATCAGCTAAAGAAATCCTTGTCGGAGACCTTGATGCGGTATTACCCACTTGCCGGAAGGATCCAAGATGACTTCTTGATTGATTGTAACGATGAGGGGGTCCATTATTTGGAGGCCAAAGTCAATTCTGAGCTCTCAAAATTTCTAAGGGAGCCTGAAATAGAGGTACTTCATCAATTCCTTCCATGTGATTTCGATAAAATTGAAACAGGCAATGACATAGCTCAATTAGCCATTCAAGTAAACAATTTTGAATGTGGAGGTCTAGCAATCGGTATGTGCATTTTACACAAGATCATGGATGGATCATCTTGCGGCGCATTTATTATAGATTGGGCCTCGATCGCTCGTGGTTCTAGTGAATCTGTGCGTCCTTTTTTCATACAAGATTCTCTCTTTGCATCAAGAGATTTTTCAGGATTCATGCCAAACATTGAAGTATCCGAAGTAAAGCTCATTAAAAGAACAAGAAGGTTTGTGTTTGATGCCTCAAACATAGATGCTCTCAAGGCGAAGTTGATTAACAAGTACTCTTCAAATTTGAAACACCCCACTCGGGTTCAAGTAGTATCGTCCTTTCTCTGGCAAAAGATCATGACTGCTTCTAAAGCAAACCCAGATTTTGAGAAAAAACTTCTTGTCGCGAGTACTATAGTTAACATGCGTGGGAGGATGATTCCACCATTGCCAGGGAATTCAATCGGGAGTTTCAACTTGAGCGCGAGTGTATCATCGACGGTCGAGAACGAGAGTGAGTTTGGTGACTTGGTGGGTCAGCTGAGTGAAGCTATTAGCAAAGTAAATGACGAACGTTTGAGAGAACTTAAAGGTGATCCTGAAGGGTTCTTTAGGATCGCAGCAGACAGTAGAGACTGGGACCAAATCTATTCTCCAGATGAAGTAGCTGTTTTTTACTTCAGTAGTTTGTGTAGGTTCCCTTTATATGAAGCCGACTTTGGATGGGGAAAGCCTTTATGGGTAAGTTTTCCAAGTTCACCAAACTCGGATTTGAGTAATTATGTTATTATGATGGACACCAGAATGGGCAATGGCATAGAAGCTTGGGTTACTTTGGATGAAAAAGCCATGGTCGCTTTAGAACGTGATAAGGACCTCCTTGCGTTTACTTTGTCCAGTTCCAGCGCTTTAAATTAGCTCGGTAACTCAAGCTGGCAGAGAATTGAATAGTTATGTCTCTTACAGGCCTACTGTACTAGTTTATTAGTTTGAATTTCAGAATAATCATGTCTCCTCCAGTTTGTTTTTTTTTTTTTTTTTTGTGAGGTTCTCCAGTATTTGTGTATGGGCATAGTCCTTTTAAATAATGTGTTTGATTATTTTCACTGGTCAACATTTGTGGATTGGAATTTCCATAGACATGACAGAAAATAGTGCTTGCAACGAGTCGGGTTCGGGCGGATTGTAAATAGGTTATGACTTAAATGTGTTAGTTTGGATTTGATCCGGCTATAGACGGCTTTGACAATCTTGGAACCGAATCAATCTTGAAAGTAGACGGTTGAACCCATCAATCCATTTATTTTTATTTATTAATCAAATAAATTTTAATGTTAATTTTAAATTGAAGTCATTGTTACCCTTTTAACATATTATATTTTTAATCAATATAAAAACATATAATAATAAATATACTTTTAACATAACACAGTTTAAATTACATCACATAGACACATAAAATCAAACATTCTTTGTTCATAGTCTTCATACATCCCATTATCCCATTAAAAGGTGTTTTAGGATTCATGTTCGAGAAAAAAAGAATAATATAAAGAGAAGAATGGACGACCTACTAAAATCAGAAAATATGTGATGTTCTTGCCCGTCGGTTTCTCACCATTTGCTCGGCGTTCTTTGTCTCGGTTCTTTGCCGTCGTAGAGGTGGAGAGTGAAGAAGAAGGAAGCTAGAGAAGAAAAGAAAACCCAAACCGTTCTTTTTTTGATCTCTTATAATGTACGACACATTTAAAAATCTATATTCGAACACAAAATTTTCCAAATATATAGCTTTTGAAATTAGATGTACATTAATATAAAAATATCCACCCACCATTGAGAACAACAAACAAACACTAATAGATATAAAGCAAGTTCACACAGATTTGCAAGAAAAAACTATGGAACAATAGAAAATCTACTATAATCAAGAAATAGAAATGGGGATTACAAAGATCTCTCACACGCACTTTTCCAGTTTGACCGGCAAGAACCATGGCTGGATATATTGAACCATCAAGCTCCACACCTCAACAATAAGATATGTATTGTATTTTCACACAAAACAAAATACTTGATGTTCTTTGTCATGGTTGTTTGCAGTTGTAAAGATGGAAAGTGAAGAAGAAGGAAACTAGAGAAGAAAAGAAAACCCTAGCTAGTCTTAGAAGATAGTAAAGACCATAAAAATTCCATGGTGAAATTCATAGAAATTAAATATAAGAAAAATAGGGATTTCACCAAGTTGATCTAGGAAAGCAAGTGGGACACAACAGCTAAATCTATAAATATAAGGTGTAAAGTATAGAAACTGTAATCGTATGTAAACTGTGATGTCTTTATTTTGTGTGCAATGCACTGATTATATAATACAAGAACTACCAAAGATAGAAATGGAAACTATCCTAGAGATATACACAGA
>JAUPMG010040490.1:0-14278 GCA_031762675.1 Pachysandra terminalis | reverse complement strand
ATTTTCTTCTCATATGGTAGCCGCATAACTTGGGTGCATTTTTTTAATCCGGATATGCTTGTTATTATCTCATGAGTCAACTTTCTAACATTTATCAGCGTCTCTCCGGATTCCCAGTTACCTGTATTGACATGAATCATCATGCATCTTTGACAGTAGCACTTATTTGGTTTAAAAGTTGTGTAGCTCATGTCCGTTTCTTGGGATTTTTATTTGTTCTTTCTTTGATTTTCAGTTGTGTCATCTTATTCCTTTAAAGTTGTATATTTTGGTTTTTATTCATTTTTTCTTCTTTAACTTTTAGTCGTGTCGTCTTATTTCTTTACAGTTGTATATTTCTATTCTTCATCCCCAATTTGTTCATTCAATGCTGAATGTAGTGATTTTTCTTGTCTCATTGTTTCTCAAAATTTTATACATGATTGTTTGCGGGGTGAGAAGCCATAACTGCAGCTTACAAAATTATAGATAACTAATTTCTAGTGTAACTCTTGTAAGTAGTGCCTGAAGAGAAACTGATTTATTGAAAAATCTAATTATATCTCTATGAGGATGATGATTTCATCCATGCAACTTGTTTCCACTTACATTATTTCCAACTTTGTGTCTTCAGCCACTAGGAATCTCCACCTCCAGGAGTCAAGTCAAACTTCCATTGCAAGTCAGATATTAACCAACTGAAGGATTTAAGACTTGCTGAATATTAGATGATAACACCAAATTGTTTTTCTTTTCAACTTTTTTTTTGGGGGGGGAGGGGGGGTTCCCAAAATTGCAATTTTTTTCCATCTACCTTTACTCAATTCTTATCTTATTGTGTGTTTTGACTCGGAAGAAATTCTGTTGTCAACCGACAGTTTTGCACTTGAACATAATGTCTTCTATAGTTTTCCCTTTCATTTCATTTTTAATTTCTTTTTATCTCCTTTGATGGAGTGTGTTTCGTTAGTTCTTACCTGTTTCCACAAATGTTTTGTGCTTACGCCAGGTTCTATTGTAGTTCTTTACTTCATCCAATTTTTTACTAGTTCTATTTTTCCTAAGACTTTATACCGAAAACTGAACGAAAGAAATATTGGCAGCATGCGGCCTCTAAAAGTGTGCAAGGGGGGGCTGTTCAGTGAATGAAGTGGACGTGGCCATACTTATGAAATGAGTATCCTCACTTTATGTAGATCTTGTCCATCATCTGGAAAACTTCTTCATTGGAGATACCCAAAGCTGTAGAAATATCGGCAGCTTGTAGCCTATGAACTAGCTGAGGAACAAAATTTTTAATTGCCATTAACCTTCCAAGTCATAGCACAATGAGTTGAAGTTGGGAAACAAAATTGTGTTTGCCATTTCTACTCTTAAGACAACATCTTCAAGAAATAAACACAATTATTCCAACGTCTTTAAAGCTTTATACTATCTATTGTCTCTCTTTATGGTGAAATCTAGCTATGAAGGCCACATCTTCATGCTATTTATTGCCATTCCACTCTTAAAGAGATGTAAAGACAACTATGCCTATTTCTCTTAAGCTTTATGGAATTTATTGCCCATCCACAAAAAAAAAAAAAAGAGAATATAGTTGTAGTGTGTTCGGTCAAAATTGCAATGTCAGTCTTGGAATGACTTAGCTTGCTATTTTCTGTTAAACAGGCACATTCTAAAAGATATATTAACCGATAACGAAATGATAGTATTTGTTACATTTCGAATGCAATTGTACCAGATTAATTGCTGTACCTGCAAATGCCTTAATTGTTGTTTTTCATATAAAAATGTGTTGCAGATACCAGTTCTACGCCGGATACAGCAGTAGTAACCTCCATGATTCCAGTGTAGAGAAAGAGATGGTTGATCTACACAAAATGATAAACAAACTGCAAAGCTTAGTTTAGAGAACCTCTTCTTGTAGTCTTCACTTACAGTCGGGGGCATTATACATGTGATATGCCAGATATTCAAAGCTTTATTTACTTTAATATACTTCTGATTTCTTTCCAGTGTTTAAATTTTATACATTTCTTCTTTCCCTTTTAGATGTATTGTTGTACATCGCATAAAGTGATTATATCTCATGATATTCTGTGTGTGCATGTGCGTGCGGCCGGGGGCATGGGCATGGGCATGGGCATGTGTGTGTGCATGTGTGGAAGAAACTATACAATTTTAGAAAAGAGAATAGTGCAATTTGGAGGGAAGAAATTACACACTTTCTTGCTAAACGTAGCAGGATACTTTGATATCCCGAGGCCATACACTCTCAGAGATTGAATTATTTATATCTTCACTTAATATCTCTCTTGAGGAAATCCGTAGGGCTATCCACAATTTTAGAATAGTGAATAGTGCATCTTCGAGGGAAGAAACTACACAATTTCTTGCTAAACGTCGCATGATATCCTGAGGCCATACACTTTCAGAGACTGAATTATTTACATCTTCACTTAATCTGTCTTGAGAACATCCATAGGGCTGTCAAACTGCGGAGCCAGTTCGGCTCTGGCTCAGGCTCATCTTGCGATTAGAGCTTTGGCTATATAACTAGCTCTGGTTCTGGCTGGGCTTGCGCATCAAACTTTGGCTCTATAATTAGGCTCGCGAGCCAAGCTTAAGCTCAAAGAAAGGCTCATTCTTTTAGCCATCAAACTTTAGTTCTATATTTAGGGTTGCGAGCCAAGCTTGAGCTTAAAGAAAGGCTCATTGTTTTAACTAGCTTGAGCCAGCTAAGTTTGGATATGGTATTATATATTTATATTCTTATATCATATATTATATATCAATATCAAGCATACATGTTAATATATTATTATACCTATAATAATAATCATTAACAAATATACTAATGTATTTAGACCAAATTGAGAGTTTTTTTTTTTTTTTTTTGTGAGTAGAGCTTTTTGCGAGCAGAGCTGGGAAAAGCTTTAGCTTGGCTCAGCTCATTTACAGCCCTTGACATTTGTCATATCCATTCTCAAAGCCTGAACTGGGCTCTGTTCAATAAAAAAGTTGAGGGTTCCGTGCGGCTAATTTGAATGTTGATGAGGGTTTTGTGGCACTTAATATGGATGATGACAAGATCTTTTGTTTTTTTTTTCTTTAAGTTATTAGTTCTCGATCTAAATGCCTTTATCATTAATTGTACTCAATCTATATCATTAGTTGCGCGTAATTGGGGCTGGAGCATAGTTTAAAATTTTGCCAGAATTTTGGTTTCGGATGGGTTGGATGAAGTCCGAAATGAAGTAATTTCAGACTGATTTATTTCGCCAAAACTTCACACGAAATTGCCAAAACTTTGGCGAAATTTTTATACTTTGCCTAAATATTTTTCACCCGAAATATTCACTTTATCAACGAAATTTTTGGCCAAACTTTTGAATATTACGGCTGAAATAAATTCTAAAATCTAGTTAAAAGTAAAAAGGAAAAAAAAACTCTATTTAAAGCTCTATAAATAGCATCAAAAATATTATTTAAAATTCTATAAATAGAAGCTTTATTAAAGATTATTTTACTCTATAACTATTTATGGTTCTGTAATAACTATAAACTTAGACACTTCCAAATTTATTTTATAGTAGTTTTACGTGATAATGCAATTAATATTTTATTAGTTATAGATATTTTATGCTTGTCTATTCTCTTTTTTGTTGTTATTATTGTAGGAGATTACAATCTTCGGGAGTACTATTAGGGGGGAGTTGATATAGGGTAAATTATTTTATTAATTATTATATATAACAGATATTATTACTATTTTTTTTCTTTTGCTTATACAGGTACGAATTCGGTACCAGCGTAAATTGAAGAAAATCAAGAAATAAAGTTCAAAATTTCAGTTTAAACTTTTGTACATTGTATTTTTTTAGATGTTAGAATTTGAATCCAATATATTTTGGATACTTATATACATTTTGGATGTTGTAACATAAATGTTGTATTTATTAGTTGTAAACTTCTGTATTATTTCACAACTATTAAGAAAAATATTATTTATTCCTTTTTTTTTAATTTTTATGTTCATAAATAATATATAATTTTTTAAAATATCACTTTTTACTGACTAACTTTATTATTTATATTTTAAGTTTTTACTTAGTACTTACTAAAAAAGGAAAAAAAAAGTGATTGGCTGAAATTAAGTCTATATTAAAATACTTTAAATAAAAATAGTGAATTTATTTATGTGAAATATCCAAAATTTTGCGAAATTTCAGAACCTTATTTCGTTCAATTATTTTAATCATAAAATTATTTTCGGTCGAAATTTCATCGAAATATCCGAAATTTTGATTTTGTTGGAGGATCTAAAATGGTTTAAATTTCTGAAATTTTAAACTATGGGCTGGAGTACGTTGAAACTTTGAAATTCAAAATCTATGGTGTTGTTTGTTACTTTTTTCAACAAACACTATAAACCAAAAGCTTTTCAAATTATTTTTTGAGTTTTAAAAACAAAAACAGAGAAATCCATATGATAACAATCAAGTCTAAATTTGGAAACCAATAAAAAACTGTTGGTAAGTCCAAAATATTCAGAATCCAAACTGGTTTTCATTTTTACTTTTCCTGTGCGTATGTAACTTAAACCGTATTATTGACAAAAACTTCCATGACCACAAGAGATTTCTTTTTTCTTTTTGGAATTTAAATTTCCATTTGTATATAAAATGATGTACATTGAAGCATTACAGGTCCCAAAGGAATGGGAACAAATAAAAAGATAACCTAGAACAACAAGATAGACAAAGAGCCTAGAACATTACAGGTAATATAGGAGCCAAGCCCTAGCAACAAGTCAGCAGTATCAACACCAGAAACCAACAAAAGCCCATAGGAATACAGTACCAAAGAAAATAAGCTACTATAGAACCAGTAGGCAATAATAGGTGGAGACAAATCAGAAAACCCCGGGAATTTGACAGCAGCAACTCAGCAAATAGCAAACCAGAACTGATAGCAAACAGCAGCAACAAACCATATAGGAACTGGGAGAAAACAGAGAGGAGGGAGCACTGGCAGCAGCCTAATTAAGCATCACAATACAAATGACCTGACCAACAACAACATTTGAAAGCAACACCAGAGAGACTAGACAACAGCAATTCAGTAGGCAGGTCAATAACAACAGGGGAAGAGTAAAAATTGAACACATAACCCAGGTGACAACATCAGGAGTCAACTCATGCAAGGAAGCACTAATAGAATCACAAGCAAGCAGTGTCACGCCCCGAATTCCACGCCCAATAAATCCTGTATGAGATTCGAAGAACGACCATCAACTTCACAAGGAAGATGGACATCAGATGCACATCATAATTTATTGCAACCATTATACAATTATACACATTAAAAATTTACAATGTTACATCGTTGTTTTACAGTTTAAATCTAAATAAAATTAATACAAGTACATTGTCACTGGACCTATACCTTTCGGATGACCTAGCTACCCAACCCACGCTTCCGCTGCGCTACTCTCACGATTAAGTTTTCATTGATTACATGCAAAACATTGTATATACATGCACTAAGATACATCTGTATACAGGAAAACTTAATGAGGCTTTCATCCCAGTAAGTAAATGCCCTGCCTGTCTATTGATTGATTGTATGGCTTTGTATTTGAACTTGCGTGCGACATGATAATATAGATTGTATGTTATACTTTGTTGATTGGGGTGTGTCCCTTGTATATGAACAATAATATGCATGATTAAATCGTATGCCATACTTAATGCATCCTGTACACGAAGTCATGCATAACGCATTGTAGTTAGATGCTCATGGTATGATAATAGTATAATGTTTATCTTGTAATGGACTAGCTAGGTGCAGAGAAATGATGTGAGAGGCATAGATAGATGTATGTGCTAGTTTAATTCCCAATACACCCTGTACACAAGAATGTATGCTTAGTTAGTGTGCACTATTACAGTCCACTACTTCACTGCACAACATAGACTCTAGACCATGGTTGGTCAACGGGTATAACCCTGTATTCCAAGACCTCAAGGTTGGGTCTTGTGACTAGACATGAGAGTGATGTGAATATCACATCTAGGGAAGGACCGGCTAGATCGAGTTGAGGGCGTAGCTAACCCAATAGACTTTTTCTTAGCCCGAGGGCTCTGTGCCAAGGACAAGAAAATATAAGAAAGGACCTCTGTAGTTAGGTCAGCTAGTCATGTTTTCCTGAGGGATCCTCAGGATGTTGCAAGTCTCGGTCTACGAACCACTGATCAAAAATAAGTGGGGGGATTGTGCCTCCTAGGTTGAAAACCCTTCGAACTGCGTGATATAGGTAGAACAGCCTTATTTCCATGGACCGTATATACAGGGATGCATTTAGGTTGCTGAGATATCCTAGGGTGCATTGAGGTTGCTGGGACACCCCGAAAATAGAGGCTGGATCAGGTGGAAATAGATTAGACTGACACTCTACCAGAGTTGCAATTGCACAACATTTAGAGTTGTTTGTTAGCTCACCTTGGTGAGGTTCTGTAATCTGGGATGCATTTCATGTGTAATAAAATAACTTACCTCATGTATTGTATTGTTTGACTTCTCTTATGAATTGGAATCGAAAGAAATGTAGACATAAAGAATTTCCGGACAAACTTATATATTCCTAGAATTATAGTACTTACAAGCTTATAGCTTATGCTTTTTAGCAATATTTTTCAGGGCCTAAAGTAGAGGCTATTGTCGAAGAGAAACCTACAAAGGAAGGAGGCTTTGAAGAATAAGATGAGTTCTACTCTTACGAGTGACTCATTTGTAATGTTTTTTTTATACTCCGATAGTTTCATTTTGGTCTATTTATTGATACATTTGTTGGTATCTATTGTAAATTCTGATTTGAAACCTAGAACTGTTTTTCTTCTAATTTCCACTGTACATTTTGTAATTAAGTATTACATTATCTCTATAAATTTTTGAATGATGGTTTAAACTTTTAGCACTATAAACTGTTATTCAATTGCCACTCTCCTTACGAGGAAGTGAAGGTTATAATTTAGACTCCTCTGAACCCTGAGTGGTCTCATGAGCTCGAGTTGTGACAAAAAACATTCTCACAATAGCTACATAGGTGCTCAGTTGGAAAGTATAGGACCGAAAACCCCGTATTACCCCTACAACAATTCATATTCACACCCTTGCCATTTGGCCCTATAAATAGAACCCTAGTCTCGTAACTTCATTTCTTTCTCTTCTCTTTCTCTTGGAGCCCTTGGAGATGAAGGGAGATCATTAGGAACCTTGGAGACGCGACGGAGCAACCTCGACACACCTCGGCAACGCCCAAAGTTGAGTATCCCTTCCTTGATTTCGTATTTGCTTGTGTTTTGGCATTATGATCAAAGGAAAAGGCTTGTTTGTTGAATGCCTACCGTCCCTTTGGATCCATTAAATGATTTCCTTGCTTAAGATGTAGTTAAAACCCCAGGCCTTCCCACATGAACTGAAATTTTAAGAAACCAAATCCCTACATTTGGGAAAGTAGAGAGAAACCTACAAAATCCACATTTTCACCAATAGTCTTGACTTACAAAGCATAACCAAGCCTTCTAGGTAGGATGTGTGTCCTCCATGTGAAATTTCATGCAGTTTGGACCCCTCCCATGATTCGACGACCTACTCGGCGCACCGAGTAGTCCGCCGAATCTCAGAGCCTTTTTAGGCACACTGGAATGGTCAGCGAGACCCTGTTCGGCGAGCCGAAGACCTCGTCGAACCCATAGTTTGGAGTCAAACCAGAGTCACTTTTAGTCTATCAAGACTCATTCGGAACAGTTCCCGAAGTGTCAAATCATTTGGCACACTTTTATGATTTTCGGCGAGTCGAGAGGTCGTCGAGGACCCGCCGAGTGTCTCCCCTGGTTCGATGTTGGAGATTTGGATATGGGCATGTGTAGAATGACCAACCTCACATGTTTGGCATGTTTCCGGAGCCAATAGACTTACCATGCAAAATATGACCCCCCCAACAAGAATGTTAGCCTTTCTAGTATTGGTCGGGTAATAGGAGATTTTTGGGAAACTTATGCAAGTGACCCCAAAACCCTTCCTTGACCTCTCTACCAGAAGTTTACACATTTTTGGGTATTCTAGGAAGTAGTTGATATGTATTAACCCTTGTATTGGGTGGAAAAGTGATATTTCCTTACTTGTTTGCATGAATTGCACATGTGAACTGCCAAATATGGATCTTTGGCTTTCAATGCATTATTATGATGCAGGGTATATGATTAGATGTTTTCTTATGCCATTGTGTAGTTTGGGGCATGCATGTACTTCATTGGATTGTTTTATGCTCATATCCGGTTTATGCTCATCTTACTATCTAGTCTGACTTGAGAACTATGTGATTATATGAAGCTTGGGTATAATGGTGTCTTATAGAGTTGGACCTTGGGACTGTGCCCATGTGTTTGCAGTTTGAATATATGCCTATGATTCATTGTGTGAATGCATTAATTTAAGGATTTGAATGTTATGAGATACATATGGACCAACTTACTGTAAGAGCTCTGTCTAAAACCCCGTGTGATACCCTGGGTTTGACTGTCATATGAGATGACTAGACTTGTTGGCCTTGTTGTTCTACGAGAGGACTATGATGTTTTCACCCAACCTGAGAGAGAACCCTTGCGGGTATTCCTCTGTAGACTTATGGTACGGTGATTTTCCAAGGATCGACACATTGGTGCGACTTGGAGATTAGCGAATCACAGTTATACCTACTGTTGGAATGTGAATAAGTATGATTCCCTGAGGGCCTACTCACATTGGTGAAAACCTTAGAGTTTTACCCATGATAAAATATAAGTGGGGGGATTGTGCCCCTTTGTGGATAACCCATAGAACTATGATGTACACATAGAATATTCCTATCCCTTAGCCATAAATACGGGGATGAAGTCCCATTGGTAGGACATCCTCGATAGTCATATTGGATCATTAGAGAACTTACCTTATTTCACTTGTCCATATAGCACACTTCATTCTGCATTGCATATTCTTGTTAATATTATTTTGAGAGCCTTGTGTATGCGCACTTGGCCTAATTCCCATGTAGATTTAGGCATATGGTTACTGAGTTGTTGACCTTTGAGCTTATACCCAGTGAGGATGGGAGAGAACAATGAATTGTGTGATTTCTATAAATATTCACTTTATTTCTCACCACTTGCACATATGCTATTCTCATCACGTATGTTACACTTATTGCACTATTCGCATAATGTTGGAGCATGAGCAAATACACTTCATTGAAGGATTACTCATTCTGGCTTCCAGCTTATGTTGGTTGATTTATATCTTTTAGGTTGAGGAGCTTGGTCACGAAGAGAAAGCCTGGATTGGGTACCGCACTTTGGTAGAATTTTAGTGTTGATCTAGAATTAGACTTTTTTTTTTAGACTTTATCAGATTTAAAATTGGTAATATTAGTTACTTATATCTTACTAGAACAGTTTTAGTCTTCTGCTTATGTTTTGACCATTGTTATCCACTCTAATAAAAATATGGGGTGAGAGTTGCGAATAAATCAGAAATCTCAAAAATTGGGATGTTCTGGTTGGTTCGTGACAGAAGGTCCCCCACAAAAAAAAATGAAATAAAATTTGCTTTTCGGTGTTTTCAATTTCCTTGAGATACATTGTTTCAAAAAAAAAAAAAAAAAAACTCTTGCTTTGAGTTGTCTAGTAGCATTTTGTTTCAATAAGGAATTTTAAAGTTTTATTTCACATCAATATGCTCTTGATAATTTAGGTACATTTTCTAATGATACATCATGAAAATAATGCACAATCAAACTTTTGAAAAAATTGAATCCATGGACCCAGGGACCAAAAGTGACTAATAAAATGGAAAAAATATACCATCTTGAAGACATGTAAAGTCATTGATTAGCCTTATCAAAATATGCTTAGGTTGGGTGTATATTTTGTTGCTTAATCACTATGTCAGATGGAAGTCAGTCAATGAAAGCCAAGGAGGGTCAGATCGTAATTGGGGCAAAATTTATATATGATTCATGAATTTTGAGTGTATAGGACAATCGTATCAAAGTAATGTGGCTGGAGCTTGCAACAAGAGGACAAGCCTTCATTTCTAAAGTGGTCATCAACAAGGTATCATCGCATGGAGCTTTCATTCTTTAGAAAAAATTAGAGATTTGTCCGGAACTTATTAAACCAGATCTTGGAAGGTCAAATTTTGCTTAAACAAAATATTACATTGAAATGATGAAAGCCCATTTTTTTTCTTTTGAACCTTTAAATGTTTAAAATCCCTAGTCAGAATCTTTTATCCTTGCATTTCTTTTCTTAACCCAAACTAGGACTAGCCACCCCAAATTGGGACATATGTCAAAAATCAAATTAAGGGTAATTCTTAGCGATTGAAAAATTCTTAAAGAGGAGAAAAAGTGTTGGGTACACGAAAGTGAGAAAACAATTAAACTCATTGAAAATCAAAGAAAAAAGAAGACAAAGCAAAAAAGGAGGATTAAAAAAACAAGAAAATTAAACCTTCAAAAATTAGTAAAGGAAAGCTAGGAACTGTTTACAAATGGGGCAAATCACAACTCGGAATTTGTAAAAGGGCTTAATGTAAGCAACCTATTAACCCATTTTGACAAAAGATTTCTTTTGGGCTTTATATCTTTCTTTCTCAAAGAAATGCAACCTTTGTTTCATCTTACTTTTAAGTCCTCTCTGATCAAGGTGATATCTACTAGAGGCAATGACTTAATATGGTGATTATGGAATGTATTGTTTGAAATGGTACAATGAAAATCTGAAAAAGGTAGTACGAACATAATAACTAGCCATGGAGAATCAAATGCTACTGATATGGCAAAAAATCTGCATGATCTTCGGTATGTGAAAATGATGTGAAATCTAGCATTTACAAAATTCATAAGAAACATTTAAAGAAAAATAATAAAACTAAAAGAAGAAGAAAAAAGGAAAAATATAGAAAAAAGGAATAAAAATAAAATTACCATTTGTGAATATCTTGGGTGGAGTAAGTCGGGCTTGTGATAAAAATCCTATCATCATCCCAGTTTATCCCTAGTAGAACAATTGGATCAATCAGGTAGAATCACTCACTTACTCATCATTATTTTCAAGCAGCTTGGTCCATTATCCTCTCTAATAGTTTTGATTTGGCCAAGCTCAAGATTTTGTCAAATTCCCAAGACGTAAGAAGATTGTAGTAGCTTTGATAATTATTGGGAATGGGCTTAAATGACTCTAATAAGTGGAGGAAGTTTTTCCATATTTGACTATCGTATATGTTTTTTGATATTAATCTGATAAAATAATCTTGATTTTCTTGATCATGTCGATATGGAAAAAAAAACATCTTAAATAAAAAGGTGTTTTCCGCACTTTTATTTCTGTTCAAATGTGTATGTATTCTTGTTACTTCCATCTTTCAAGATATGACATGTTGCAGAATGAGAGGTAGATGGAATACATGTGCATAATCCCCAATGGAGCGGCAAAAGAAATTACCATAACTTTGGTGGAACATACTAAAAAAGAATCCTCAATTTTTCCCCAGCATGCCCAAGAGAGTTCACCCAAGATAGCAAGAGCCAGATCTCCAAAAGGGAACGTGAAGTAGATGAAACAAGAAATGGAGATAAAATAAGAAAGTCAGAGAGCTTCATAATGTAATGGTCAGTTATGATCAAAAGTATTTCAGTCTTCTCTAGATCTTGTCTCATAAATAGACTTGGTCTCAGATAGTACTACGATAATAATAGAATGAGGTTGGGACTTGTCCAACCCTTTGAAGCAGCCAAATGAAAATCAGACTTGACTCAGTTAGTCATGGTCTTCGTTTATCTCCTAGTTCATGAACTGGATTTTGCCCGAATTCGAATTAACCATTCATATGTTGAACTTCCCCAAAACATTCTTCACTAATATACCTTTGAACTCTAGGCAAAGACTAACTCATAGAAACTTTGAACCCCTTTTGTGGTTTGGGTAGAGGCTTAGCCTCCATATCAGTTGTTTCTTTTTCTTTGACCCTTGGAAGTTAAATATGTGAAAATATATTTGATTAAAGTAAAAATTGTTTGTGAACCATGCAAATTAGGGTTATGTCTTCGTTGTTGTCATTCATTGCTTACGACTCTAACAAAGAGGGCAGCTGTAGACACCGCAATTTACACGATAGCAGTTCTTTTGATCCTTGAAAAGTCTGGTGGCTTGATGAAGTGACCCAGACCCACACATTTAATTTAATGGTTAAGACCTATTTAATCATTTGAATGAACCTTAGGAGTTAATTGTACAGACATTGGATGAATAGGATTGTACTGTAATTTAGTAGAATTATTGGGTAACTTATGAAATTTTTATGAATTTAGAAGATTTGGGCTTAGGCCCCAAAGCTTAATTAACCATGGGCCATGGGCTGATTGTTTAGCCCATAGAAGAGAGGTAAGGATAATTTAGATATTACACCTTATTTGAATTCATTGGTGGTGGGAAAGCCCCACTAACTCCACACTCCTACGTACAAGGTAGTAGGAGAACAGCCACAAAGGAGGAAGAAGTTAGAACAAAGAAAAAGAAGGAAAGTAGAAGAGAAAAAGAGAATTCCAAAATATTGGAGAAGAAGAAGAAGAAGAAGAAGAAGAAGAAGAAGCAAAAGGAAGTTTCTTTCTAGCAAATCCGGGTGAAGAAGGTTAAAAAAAATCCAACCTTGAAAGAGGTAGGAATTTCCATAGTTCTACGGTAGGCATGTTCATAGTATGTGATGAAGCTATAGAATAATGTATGTAGGATCATGGTTTGTTTGTAGTTGAAATTAGCATGTGATCTGGTGAATTATCATGTTAGTCTTGTATGAAGGTTAGGTTTTGATTATGACATGTTAACTTAGTTTATATTAGTCAAAAATATGATTTTTTATGTTTAAAAATGTCAAATTTGAAGGTTTGAATGATTAGGCACGAAGCCCTATGAAGAAAACCATTTTATAGGCTCAAATTGCCTGCTCGGCAGCTGCTGAGGTACCTGTCGAGCAACGCAAAGTTGTTGGACCTGCTACCGAGAGGGGTTGGCAGGAAGCTTGATAGCTGCCGAGCACCTGCCGAACTCCAAATGTCATGAAACCTCATGGGATTTCCATGAAGCCATTTATAGTTTGTGTGTGCAATTGGTTGGTATGCAAAATGCCTGTATAAGATTTTGTGCAATAAATTCTGTAAACTGCCTAGTTTCAATATAGAATTTATTGCGTATGCTATAATGATATGTACTGTGATTTTATCGGTTGTACCATGACTAGAATGATAATAATGAAATTAGACGGTACTAGTGATGACGGATTTGTAAAAGGATAACTGTATTAGAAGGAACCAATTACAATCATCAACCAGAGAGTAAAGTAGGAAGTCTGTCTCGAGACAGCCTAAACAGTCCCGCAGCTGTTCTGTCAAGAGCGTTCCTTGTCAATCTTTGAGCTGTGGAGAAGACAGAGAAAAGGGTAGAGAGAAGGGAAGGGTTGCAATAACTGAGGAAAGGGGAGTGAATGCAGTTACAGAGCAATAAAACCTCACGGGTTTGAAGATTTCTCTTTCTCTTTCGGTGTCTTTACTCACTGTTGTTTCAGGGTTACGAATTTCTGGTTTTTAATTCGGACCTTTGATCCCCTTCAATGGAGGATGGGCACTAGTATTTGTAGAGAGTTTCTCACTTTCAGTAGGACAAGTGTCACTCGGCTAAGCATTTTAGAGGGGGACCCTCGAGTGCTAAGAAGCTCATGAGTGACACGTGGTCTGGAAAATATCTTAAGGGATGCGTGTATTTCAACACGTCTAAGTCACAGTCAGAGAAAGAGACCAAATCATTTCAAACCTTAAAAACTGCTCTGCAAAAGGTTACTTTGGAACTTGAGCAACACTGTCTCTGCAGACATGTGTCACTTTCATACAAGTTCCAATGAGCAACGTCACCGTCCTGCCGCCATTCCTAGATAAGACAAAACCCCCTTAAGATAAGCTAGAAAACAGATATTTATAAGGCGGTGATAGGTCGGTGAGGTTTTCACCATGTGCTTTCCATGAGAAATTGTCTCAGACAAACTTTTATTAGAGGGCAATTCACTGTAGTTTGTTGAATCCGTATTTCAAAGGAAAACTCCCTTTGGCAGCTATTTTCATTCTAGGAATGTAAGTACCACTATACCCTTACCAGGTGATCAATGTATTCTCGAATTACCTATGTAGAGAGTGTCTCGTCAGGGAATT
>JAUPMG010040470.1:0-14279 GCA_031762675.1 Pachysandra terminalis | reverse complement strand
AGCTCGTGAATTCTCAGAATTGCAGAATATCAGCTGTGCGTGTAATTACCAAAAGTGTTGGGGTTTCGTTTGTAATTAATTTTTTCTATCTTTTTAGTCAAAGTTTGACTTAGTTAGTTAGGATAGAATCCTAATGGGATTAGGATTGTTTCGTGTAATCCTATATTAAGGATTAGTTGGTGGTTAGAAAAAGGAGGAGATAATTAGGAGGGAAACAACCAAGAGGTGATTGGCAACTTGTGCTCAGGAAGTTAGAGATTAGGGAATCTCTCTATTTCTCGTTTCTTCTTTCAATAAAGTTCTTCTTGGTTGAAGGATACTGAAGCCTTCAGAATATTACAACTGTGAGATTTATTATATGTTTTCTAATTCAGTTTATGAAGTTAATATTGGATATTTCTCTGTTTTTGATCTTATGAGAATTTCGTCCAATTGCTAGAGTGCACGCTAGTATATTCTTCGTTATAATCTACTGCTTGATCTAATGAATTACTGCTGTTCTGATTTCATTAGTCATTGATGAGACTAAGTTCTTAATGTTTTACTGCTGTTCAGATTTCATTAAGAATCTTAGGAGAATAGCCACCTTGATTAACACACTCACTGGTGTTTGTGTTAACTAGCTTCATTGATCTCTACAGACCTTAATGCTACTATTAGATTAACACAATCGCTGGTGTTCGTGTTGTTTAATGATAAGTATTAATTATACCCGTGGAACCTATTTAATTACAACTAAGAGATAGGAATTTATTCCAACAATGAATACTAATTTGATAAATTGATAACTTAGAATTAATGATCAGTTGTGCCGATTCCAATGGTGGAAGTTAATTTTAACCAAGGGTTGTTTTCTTTGACCCAATCACCACTTTAATTAGAATTTTTTTTGCAATTTCATTAGTTAGAAGTTAAATTTGTTAATAACATAAAATCCCCTTTTGAATTAAAGTAAACATAAAGAGAAGATAGACACTTCCCTGTGGGTTCGACCCTTACTCTCACTACTACATATTTTTAATTCAAGAGTTAAGGAATTAATTTGGAGTGCCTACGACAGCTCACACCACTGGCATGTAAGACATCTCGCCACGAACTATGCGATCTGCTTCTTCATACCCGACCGCCAAAAATTTGTGCGTAGATCTCGGTACATCTTGGTACTCCCTTGATGAATGGAATACCGCGACTTGTGTGCCTCCGTCAATAGCTCTCTCCTGATGTCCTGGTCATTTGGAACACAAAGATGAACTTGATAACGAATCAGTCCGTCTGGTTGCACTGCCCACTTTGGCTTCCCGTCGTCAGCTGCTAACGAAAGAAGGTCCTGGTCATTTCTCTGTTCTGCTGCTATACAGTGCTCTAATGATGATCTAGCTACCATGCTAAAGAGATAACCACGACTTTGCTGGCTCACTAATAGAACTCTTATGTTTGATAAGGTCTCCTAAAGTCTCCACTCATGCCGCATCAACTGAGCTAGCACTCCCCGCGGTTTGCGACTCGAAGCATCTGCTACGACGTTCGCCCTCCCCGGTTGATAACTGAGTGTAGAAATGTAGTCGTTAATAAGCTCTTGCCATTGCCTCTGGCGCATGTTGAGATCCTTTTGCGTGAAGATGTACTTCTAGCACTTGTGATCAAAAAATAGTTCAGACTCTTCTCCGTATAAGTATTGTTTCCACAGCTTCAATGTGAAGAAAACCGCGACCAACTACAGATCATGGGTGGGGTAGTTGCACTCATGAACCTTGAACTGTCTCAACGCCTATGCCACGACACAACCATCTTGCATAAGAATTGCTCCCAAGCCTTGCAGAGATGCGTCTGTGTAAACCTCCATCTTCTGTCCTACGAAAAGTATCACGAAAACAGGTGCCGAAGTAAGTCTCTTCTTTAGTTCTTCAAAAGCCACATAACACTTCTCGCCCCAATTGAATTTCAAGTCCTTCCTAGTTAGGTGAGTCAAGGGGGCTGCAATCGAGGATAATCCCTCAATGAACCTCCTGTAATAACCTGCAACCCCAAGGAAACTCCGAATCTCTGACGCATTCTTTGGTCGCTCCCAACCAAGAACTGCCTCTACCTTCGTCGGATCTACGGAGATACCACGTGCCCAAGGAATTTAACCTCGTCCTTCCAAAAATCGTGCTTCTCTAGCTTAGCATACAACTAGTGGTCTTGCAACGTCTGCAACACAACTCTGAGGTGCTCATCATGCTCCTCCTCAGATTTGGAGTATATAAGGATGTCGTTCACGAAGATAATGACAAACCGGTCTAAGAAAGGTCTGAACACTCTATGCATCAGATCCATAAAAGCTGCTGGCGCGTTCGTCAACCCGAAAGACATCACTAAGAACTCATAATGCCCGTATCGAGTACGAAAGGTCTTCTTCGGAATATCTTCGTCTCAAATCTGCAATTGATGATAACCCAATCGAAAATCAATCTTTGAGAAGTACTACGCTCCTCTCAACTGATCAAACAAATCGTCGATCCTTGGAAAGGGATACTGGTTCTTCACTGTCACCCGGTTCAGCTATCTGTAGTCAATGCACAGGTGAAGTGATTAGTCCTTCTTCTTCACAAAAATAATTGGCACATCCCAAGGTGAAGTACTAGGCCTGATGAAACCGAGCGCACTCAGTCCATCTAACTGCTCCTTCAGTTCACGTAACTTGGTTGGAGCCATTCAATACGTAGCGAAAGAAATAGGTGTTGTGCCTGGCACAAGTTTGATGCAGAAGTCTACCTCCCTTTTAGGTGGTAAACCCGGGATGTCTTGAAAAATAGCTCCAAACTCATGAACTGTGGGGATATCCTTTAAGGATAGTTTCTTTCCCCCATCTGCAACACATAACAATTCTGTCTGGTAGTCGTCCTTCACAGTTCCAAGGAATGTCAGACGATGCCTTCCAAGAAGATCAAAAAGGACTGAATTCTCGAAGCAGTTCACTCTGGCATGATAGGCTAAAAGCCAATCAATACCGAGAATTACTTCAAAGTCAACCATATCAAGAACAATCAAATCTGCTTCCAGATTAAGGTCACCAACTCTCACCACACATGCACGGTATACACGGTGTAGAGTAGCGGTCTCTCCTACTGGGTTAACTATCGACAAAGGACTCTCCAGGGTACTGGGTTTCAAACCTAAGAGCATCATACATCTACTAGATGCAAATGAATGCGATGCACCAGAATTAAACAACACGTGCATAGGAGTATGAAATAAACGGATGGTACCTTCTTCCACAACATTGGTAGCATTGATGTCGCGGGGAATCTTTGCTTATGTCAAAGCATGGACTCTACCCTATCGTGCCAGTCTAGGCGGAGCTAGCTGTCCATCCCACCTCGGAACTTTGAACTCATACTAAAAATGGCCCTCATTACCACAATTATAGCAAGTCTTCTGATGGATCTGCTGGTCCTGAGGTGGTGGTGGTGGTGGTGGTGGTCTCTGGGCATCACGTGCCACAGAAGCTGCTGGGCCGACTGGTGGTGCTCTAGCGGGAGTAGCATCATGTTGTAGACGTCGGTCAGTCCGCATCTGCTGGTATGGATGAAACCGGCCCTTATCCTGCTTGGGCTGCTCCCTCTGTCCAGGGCTCACTCGACATGTCGGCCACACTCGAGAACCTCAGCAAAAGATCTGAGCTGTTGCGGCACTACTCTGGACCTGATGGCTGGTCGCAATCCCTCCTCAAACTTTTCCGCCTTGTCTACCTCCACTGCTATCATGTGAGGTGTGTACCTCGATACCATAGCAAACTTATCCTCATACTGGGCTACAGTGTGGGAGCTCTGCTCCAAACGCATGACCTCAGATGCCATCTGCCTACGATAACTGCTAGGAACGAAGGTATCCAAGAACTGAGTCTTGAACAGTTCCCAAGACATCTCTGCCGTAAGGTTCCTTTCCATCATATCCCACCAGGGAAGAGCTTCACCCTTAAGCGTAAAGTTGGCCAAAGGCAAACGCTGCTCATCAAGGCACTCTATAGTCCTAAAGATCCTCTCCACATTAAGCAGCCAATCCTGAGCAAGATGTGGCTTGCCCAGTCCCTCATAGGTCGGTTGAGTTAACTTCTTAAATCTCTCCAGCCACCCGATAGGAGACCCTTGATTCCTCCTATGATCAGCCTTCTCCTGACGCTGCATTTGATCCCATTGCATGGTGGCCGTGGCAACCAATATTTGGTAGACACCAGCCAACTACGAGTCAACCTCAGCCCTAGAACTAGAGGATGAACCTTCAGTCGTGGTAATAGCTCTTCTCCTTCCATCCATCTACAGACCTAAGACAAACAATGAGTCTACAAACTCCAACTCCACATCCTAATCATCATACAAACAAGTTATTACAATAGCATATCAACACACATGCTATCAAACAATCACATAATTCTTACTATATTTCTAAGTTTCTTCAACCTAACTTCTGATTTCTATGTGATTCCTAAGTTCTTTAGTAATCTAAAGTTGGTAAAACTTATGCTCTGATACCAATCTGTCACTCCCCAAAACCAGTAGCACATATCCCAATGTGGGTAGGTACTGATTTCAAGATGAGACCTTCGGGATCCATTACTGGACCGCGGATCGCTATGAAACCACAACAAATATATATAAAAAAACAATACCTTCAATTAAAATTCAAATGCGGAAGTCTCACATGATCACAAGTTTTACCAAAACCACAAAATGATGGTCATTGACTTCATGTGAGTCATGACCTCAAATCTAAACAAATTCAACTATCAAAACAAGTAAATAAATTACAATCCAATGCTCACGCAGGGGCACCAAACAAAGGAAATAGAAATATAAGTATAACAATGTCACGTCCTTTAGATCAGCTATGAATCCATCCTGCAACATAAGTTGCATGAGCTTGGAATGCTCAGTAAGTAAATCAATGCTATTATCATCTCCACATGCTATCACAATAGTCAAGTAAATGAGGAACAATAAGACATGAGGTATAATACAGTCAATACAGGTAAATATGAATCTTTTATATGATGGAATGCTATGAGTGAATGAATTTCAAGCAATGTCCTAGTGGATGCTCACATCAAATAATACAATGAATATGAAGTGCAATGTATGGGTTAGGTGTTGTGGCCTATTAAGCGTCCCTCATGTCGCTTCCCAATCAAACTAATCAATATTCGGACATAGGTCACAGGAGTAGCCGAATACCCCCTCTCTGTTTCGGGTGCTAACCCATGGTATGAAGGCCATCATTTTGCTAGTTTAGAGTATAAGTTACTCAGGGAGTTCCACCAGATTTGCTAATTTTGAATGCAAGCATTCAGGGAATTCCACCCATCAACCAATACCACTTCCCGGGTCCACTTAACAGTCACACCAACTAACATGAATGCATAATTTAGACTGAGAACCAAAGGATGGACATCCACGGAAACTATCTGCGCACCCATACACGCTGATAATCTGGTCGGAAGCCTTCATAAGATTCCCAATGTTCAACACAGTAATCAAGTCCAAAACAGTACCATCTAAGTTCAAGGTCAATTCCAAAATCAAGTTCAAGATTCAATTCCAAAGGTGATTGATGGCTGCCAAAATACCACGGAGTCTCAAACTGATATCCAACCAATCCTGAGTCCAATCCCAAGTAAAGTCCAAAGGAAAACCAAACACATCAATTCCCATTCGAAAACACAATTTGTTTCCATAACAAGGGTACTTCGGTAGGTTGTTCGGTACACCGAACCCTACCGATGGGTCATTTTGTTCACAAATTTAGTCTCTGTCGGTAGGCACTTTGGTATACCAAAGCTTACCGATGCTCACTGTCCTGTACATAGCCTCGGTAGGCCCGTCGGTGTACTGACGCCTACCAAAGTTGCTTTTTACACTAAATACCGTCTCTGTCGGGAGGTCGGTCAGTGTACAGACGTCGATCGATTGTCGTCTTCTGCAATTCTTCTGTGGTTTTTAATGAAATAAACTTCATACGAAATCCAATTCTAACTATATCTAAAATTCATTTAACATCAATCTAAACATATAATACTTTAAAAAGCATGAATCAAGGAGTTTAACAGATGCTTGGATTATCACATATCATTTTCAAACGTTATCTATTCAAGAACGACAAATCAATTACATGAACTAAAATAATCAAATACTTGAATTAAAATGGTATCATAAAAAGAGAATAAGGTAGATTACACTTACCTAATACAAGGATTTGATGAGATGCAAGGATTTCCTTCTTCTTTCTCACTCGAGTTCGTCCTCTCTCTCTCTCTCTGTCTGCAGAGCATTTTTTTCAAAGTAAATCAGATCTCAGATCTGGTTCTACCCTCACTAATGCAATCTAAATAGCCTTCAAGGCTTTCGGTTTAGGAATTGAAGAGAATGAAGAATTGAATTCTTCATTCACATCTTCCAAACTGAAACGCGTACTCTAGAGTCTTTGAATCCTATAAAGTTCACCAACAACCCCCAATTTCTACTGTATTACAAGTTAACCCCAAAATAAATAAGTTTAATTCCAAAAACTCCCCAGACCCCAAATAAATATATAACTATATGATTAAAATATAAGGGTCTAGACTAGTACATTCTTTTAATGGATTTCAGGTCCTTACATCATCCCAATCACAATGGGAGTGGAAAGCAATAATAAAAACATAAGTGGAGGTAATATCAATAGTTCTAATAAATACTTAAATAAAATTTACAGATCTGATCTTATTACAAAAGATTTAATGGAATCTACATCTATGTCTAATTCATAAGCCCTATCTACTATATCTTTGACTCTAAACCATTTCCAAGCTCTCCTTTCGTATGCTAGACTTAAATCCTGAAAAATATAAATCAATAAACATAAGCTGGAAAGCCCGGATGAGTAATCCTTAAATGCAAGGTATTTACTCATATCCCAATGCTATGAGATACAAAAAAATAGATTATATTAGTATAATCTGTAAAATATATGAATAATGATGATTATGAACAATAATCAAATAATATGTATTCTCTCCCAAAGCTCACCATGGTATATGAAACAATGGTCAATATCAATAGTCTGAACCTACTTTTATATGCAAATTAGATCAAGTGTATCATACACAAGATACTCGCAATAATATCAACAAACAATATGCAATGCAAGGGTACTGTTAAGTATGCTAATATTGTAAGTTTCCACATGATCGATTATTCTTTGAGCAAGTGTCTTCTCGAACCATCCCTCTCACACAGGGCCATTCTCAAGTTAAGATATTCCATGTGTACATCATGGTTTTAAGGGGCTTCGACCTAGAGGGCACAATTCCATCATTTATTTGTGATCAAGGGCAATAATCCAAGGTTTCACCGATGTGAACTATTCTCAAGGAATAGAATCTTACATATTACAACATAAGGGTTTATGATATAGATATTGGGCATCTCAATTTGAACTTTCCCTTACCTTTCTTCTTTCCACAAGTCTTTTGGGATCATCACAAAGAACATATCCCTCACTTTGGGAGAAAATAATATAGTCCAGCCATGGGACAACAATGGTAAATAAGTCAATAGTCTCATGTCAAATCTAATCCCATGTGTGTTCACCCCGGGTCGGGTTGATTTGGAGTCACCACCATCCATTGGGTTCAAGGTATGAATGGTCACCTATTTTTTATTGATTTAGCTCAAAATACTCCTGAAGATATTATTTAAAGAATGGTCTAACAAAAACGGGTAATGAGGTTTAGTTAAGAGAGTGGGAAGGTGTTAGGCACCCACTCTCCTCCAGTTCAACTGGTTACCTGGTCTAATTTTATTTGGCCAAAATAGATGAAATCTTAAGATAAATAACAAAGGAAATCTAGAAAATTTTTAAAGGAGTTTGAAAAATTAAAATAATTCTAAACACACAAAATCTCTAAGACCGTAGAGGGTTTAGATCCCCTTAACTGAATAGTAAAAATAAAATGCAACCAAACAAATATATAAACTAAAAAAATATAACATGCTTCTGAACTGATGATAGATACATAGATTCATAAGGTATGAATATAGATTAAAAAAATAAACCATCACAGATCAAGATAAACAAAACTCCATCGGGAAATAACCATTCATTGATTTAAACCGTAGCACAAAAAGCTGACCAATGATAGTTCGAGGATTACAAAAATGACTAAATCCACAAATAAAAATGACAATGAAAATTCTTTTTAATCAATGGCCAGCAAAACAATGCCTACCCTATTGAAAAACAGGTAAAAAAAAGGTATGATAAAATGAGAATCAAATAAACTAAAATGAAAAATTACCTGTAGCAGAAATCAATTCCTATGCTTTGATCTCAGATCTTGAACTCCTGGGTGGCTTGGGATCAGCAATAGATATGATTGGTTATAGAAGACAGGATTAATTCGATTGCTACAACGGCCGTGCTTAACAAATGCATCAAAAAATGGGGGTTTTGTAAAGATGTACAACAAGGGGTGAAATTTGGGTTTTGAAAAGATGCTAATAGGGTTTGATTTAGGACAAAAAAATGGGTTTTCAACTAGGGTTTGAACATAGATAGAGGTTTGAATAGGGTTTTTTTTTTTTTTTTTTTTCTGGGTTTGACTAGGTTTTGAAAGGAATTATAAGGGATTTTTGATGTAGGGAAGAATGGGGATTTTTCAGGGGTTTTCCTATAGTTTTATGGGCGGGTTTTGCATGCTATTAGAAGGGTCATTAATGGCTGGACAAATAGCAGAATGGGTGGGGTTTAGATGCTCGTTTCCTAGGGTTTTGATATGGTTTTGCAGGAAAAACAATGGGGCTAGGCGATTATGATTTTGTAGGGGTTTTTGGGTTCTAATCTAAGGAGTTTTGCAGGTATTTGAAGATGAAGAAGAAGAAAAACAAACCTGGCTTTTTTCTCTAAGCATTTCTCATATTTCTCCCTTTTTTCCTTATGAACCTCCCGCAAGCCTCTCCTTTTATAGCCTCTCGGACCTCCGATTTCCTCTCTCATTTCAGTTTTGAACTTCATCCCAAGATCCCCTTCATTTCGGATTTTCCCTTATCTCTCTTACCTTCTGAAGAGGAAGATTTTCAAAGAAATTTTTCTTCTAAGCTCTATCTTGAACGAAGTGGTTTTTTTTTTTTTTTACTTTTTCCAACGAATTAAAGGTTTTCCCTCCTTTTTCTTTTTCTTTTTTACTAAGGAATCCTAATCTCTATTTAATCCTGATCCCAATTAACCGCCTAATTTACTTTGTACAAACATCCTTAAATTAATCCAAAATTTTTAATCAATTATTTTCCACCTAATTTCTCACTTTAATTATTTGGAACCTATTTAAGATGTTTGTCAAATACCAAAAATACCCTTCTCGTTGCCAATTTTGGAATTTTACCAAATTAAATCCATTAAAGGGTTTTTTGTGCAAAATGTTAAATTCGACGTCGGAACATTTTTTTGACGTCCGAAAATCACAAATTTGACCAAAAACAACACTAGGGTTAAAACGGTCATTTCTTCTATAATCTCGAAATTAGGCAATATTATACTCGTTGGATTGCATTTTCAACTTCGAATTCGTTTCTAATTTCAAAAATAGATTTCAAAGGATAATTGAGCAAGTGGGGTCCACTAAGGGTATTTTGGTAATTTAACTGATTGTTGGGATGTCAAGGAGAATTTTGGCTCAAGGGATTGAGACTAAGAATTGAGATATGAGATGAGAAGATGCCAAGCTCAAGCCACTAGAAGCTGCAAAAGATCAGAAAAACATTTTCCATGCAAATTGGGGTGTCTACAACTGCCCCTTTTTGTCAAAGTCGCGTGTGACGAAGGACAAAGATAAGACATAATCTCGATTTGTACGATTCACAAAACGATTTTTCTTAAATCAAATTTATTATCATAAATTGAACTTCCAAGGTATTTCTGGGATGTAAAACAAATGCTTTTCTTTCCTGGTGGCCAAACCAATTCACGAGAAGACCAAACAAAAGGGGTTTGAACTTTCTAAGACCTAAAGGTCTGCCTATAAATTCAGAAAGGTGTAAGGGTGATGAAAGGATGTCTTTGGGGAAGTTCTATATATGAGAAAGAGATTTGAGTTCGAGCAACATTCAGCTTGTGAACTTAGAAGTATAAAGACTATGACTTGTTGGATTAAGTCTAATCTTCATTTGACTACCTCAAAGGGTTGGACAAGTCCCAACCTCATTGATTACTGTTGCATCACTTTT
Source organism: Pachysandra terminalis (assembly GCA_031762675.1). Taxonomy (NCBI): domain Eukaryota; kingdom Viridiplantae; phylum Streptophyta; class Magnoliopsida; order Buxales; family Buxaceae; genus Pachysandra; species Pachysandra terminalis. The sequence goes on along the minus strand of JAUPMG010040470.1, from coordinate 4,044 downwards.
CTGGGACCAAGTCTGTATATGAGGCAGGGTTTGATGGAGACATGAATGCTTATGACTCAACTGACACTTAAAATGAAAATCTCCTCTTTGTTGGTCATGCTTTTCGCTTTCGCAATTCCAACTATCTTTGGGTGTTCATTTCTTTCCATAACTCTACTTGGGATAAGTTCGAACGAATTCATTATAAATTTGATCCCCGTGCTGCTTGAACCAGCTTTCTCACCCTTCAGGTTGGGGATGATGTATTTTTGACCTTCTTGATTTCTTCCATTTTCTTCAATTCCCTTGCTTCACTTCTACTATCCCCTGTGATATCTAAGTAAGGAAGTGAAATAAAAAATAACAAAGATCAAAGTATGTCATATGATCAGAAAGTTTTATTGTTTAAATTTTGTTGGCCTAAGATTATCTAAAGATTTGGAAACAAAGATGTTTTAAGAAAAACCCTAGATTTGTCATCATAGGCCTTAAAGTTTTTTTTTTTTTATTTTCAAAGTAGTCAGGGCATTCTTCGTCAGATTGATGTCGAATATTGAAAAGTCGTCACCCATTCAACAGACTTTGAATTCATCCTCGGTGGCGATTAGAACCAATCCTTTTTCCTTGGCTTTGAGAGAAAATGAAGGAGTTGTTTGGCTAAATCGGACCAAGGTTTCCCACGTGACACCGAATCAAGTTGTTCAAAGATGCTGAAAGTAATGGCAATCTACCCCAGTGTAGTTGACTCTTGCTTGATAGAGAATGATCCTGAAAGATGCAGTTGTGCTTTCCTTTACCGTGACAAGATGACTCTGACTTGTTGTTTCAATTCTCTCCTTTGATTACCGTTAGGATTTTCCCAAAGACTAACTACCTCATCCTTTTTAAGCAACGATGCCCTTGCAGGTTTTCATTGTGTCCCCTTTTTTTTGAAGCAGTGATGCCCTTCCGGGGTTTTCAGCACACCTCTTTTTTTTTTTTTTTTTTTTACCAATCATAGTCAGTTGTAATGCTAATTTCCATAAACTTCGTCTTGATCAAAGAGGACTTTTAAAATAGGACGAAACGTAGGCTGGATTAGGATCGTGAATGAAAGGAAAAAGGCTCAAAGATAACATTTAAGATGGAATTGGTAGACCAGGACTTGCAGTTTAAGAACCTCTATTTTCCCCAATTTCCAAACTTGGCTTTTGCCCCAGTTTTGGGCAATTTCCTTTTCTTTCTCTCTCTCTCTCTCTCTCTCTCTCTCTCTCTCTTTCATTTCCTTTTTTCTTTGTGACGTGACTGAACCTTTTCAGGGTGCCTAAGTCAAACGTAATTCAAACACATTTTTTCTTTATATACCTGGCATTTATTGTCTTTGAACTTTCTCTACTGCTTTTTTAGAATTACCCTAGATTCTTGCTTTTCTGCACCAGTGTGGGGTAGCAAGTCCTAGTCTAGGTTTAAGAAAGAAAGTATAAGGCTCAAAGGGGTTAACTAAGGATTCAAATATTTGCGGTTTTAAAAAAGATGGCCTCTTATCATTTCACGATGAAGTTTAAATCAAGCATGATACCTCTTTACCACATCTGAATTGATTGGCTCAGACAAATCCTCACCATCCATCTCCGTAAGAATAAGAGCTTCGCTTGATAGGGCTTTCTTTACGACATAAGGTCCTTCCCAATTTGGCTTGAACTTTCCACGAGGGTCTTCTTGGTGTGGTGGGATTTTTTTTACTACCAAGTACCTTGGCTGAAAATTTTGACATCTCACCTTATTGTTATAGGCTCTGGCCATACGTCGTTGGTAGATTTGTCCATGACAGGTTGCAGTTAAGCGTTTCTCTTCAATCAAGTTCAGTTGCTCAAATCTTGCCTTTACCGAATCTGCTTCATCGGGCTTTGCTTCCATTAGAATGCGGAGAGATGGGATTTGAACTTCAACTGGTAAGATAGCCTCCATGCCATAAACTAAGGAATACGGTGTTGCCCTTGTTGAGGTTCGGATGGAGGTTCTGTATGCATGCAAAGCATAAGGCAACATTTCATGCCAATCTTTATAAGTAATGGCCATCTTCTCAACAATCTTCTTAACATTCTTGTTGGCCGCTTCAACTGCTCCGTTCATCTTTGGTCTGTATAGAGCTGACTTGTGATGGTTGATTTTTATAGACTTACACAACTCTATCATATCTTTATTCCTGAAGTTCTTATCATTGTCTGATATGATGTCTCTTGGTAGACCGTAACGACAAATGATATTGGACTTGACGAATCTCAAGACCTGTGTTCTTGTGACATTTGCATAAGAAGCCGCTTCCACCCATTTGGTGAAATAATCAATCATCACCAGTATGAACCTATGCCCATTTGATGCCTTTAGAGTTATTGACTCGATTACATCCATACCCCACATAGAGAAAGGCCAAGGAGACGTCATCGAGTGTAGCTCTGAAGATGGTGCATTGATTTTATCTACATAAATTTGACATAGATGGCACTTCTTCACGTGTAGGCAACAATCAGTCTCCATTGTAGACCAATAAAATCCTATGCGAAGGATCTTTTTTTGCTAACATTATCCCATTCATGTGAGGACCACAACTCCACCATGCACTTCTTTGATCAATTTCTTAGCTTCAACTTCAATTACACAAATCAAGAGTTGATCATGGTATGATCTCTTGTAGAGCTTTCCACCACTCAAGAAAAATTGTCCTGCTAACCTTTGAATAGTCCGCCTTTCTGTAGAGGTTCACCTTCAGGTAGGGTACGGTCTTCTAAGAATTTGACTATGTCATAAGACCATGGCTTTTCCTCTGGTTCACCTATCTCAATTGGTAGACAATAGGCAGGCTTGTCATGTACATTGATCTACAGTGGATGGATGTCAACTCCGTCTGAAATGCTAAGCATCGAAGCAAGGGTAGCTAGGGCATCGGCGAATTGGTTCTTCGTCCTTGACATGTAATTGAAGGATACTCTTTCAAACTGACCGCATAACTCCTCCAAGTGCTCATGGTAAGGGATCAACTTACGTTCTCTAGTCTTCCATTCCCCTATTCTCTGGAAGATGATAAGCTTGGAATCTCCATACACATCAATTTCTTTCACTCCCATGTCGAGGGCAGCCCTTAAGCCCAAGATACATTCCTCATATTCAGCGATATTGTTTGTGCACTTGAACCGCAACTTGGTTGCCAATGGGATATGCGAGCCATCTTGTTTAATGATTACGGTGCCAACTCCATTTCCGTAGGCATTTATAGCTCCATCAAAGAAAACTTGCCAACATTTTTCTATGTCATCTTCTTCTTTGCCAGCAAACAAGATAGCTTCATCAGGGAAATCCGTGTGCAACGGTTGATAGTCAGGGACGGGATGCTCTGCAAGGTGATCCGCAATGGCTTGCCCCTTGATGGTGTTCTGAGTAACATAAATGTTGATGAGTTTAGATAATAACATCTGCCACTTTTCAGTACGACCTATGAGGACCGGTCTCTCGAACAAGTACTTCAACGGATCCATCTTAGCGATTAATTGAGTCGTGTTCCCTAACATATAATTATGAAGGCGTTGACAGGTCCATACCAGCACACAACAAGTTTTCTCTAGAATTGTGTATTGGGCCTCATACTCCAAGAACTTCTTACTAAGGTAGTAAATGGCATGTTCCTTACGCCCTGTGTCATCATGTTCCCCTAGTACACAACCCATTGAATTCTCCAGTACGGATAGATACATCAATAAAGGCCGACTTGGAGTGGGTGGTACGAAGACTGGAGGTTTTAACAAGTACTTTTTTATTTTTTTCAAATGCCCTCTAATAGTCTTCGTTCCACTTCTTTGGCTGATTCTTCTTGAGCAACTTGAATATTGGCTCACAAGTTGCTGTCAAATGTGCTATGAATCTGCGAATGTATTGGAGTCTTCCTAAGAAACTTCTAACCTCCTTTTCTGTTCTAGGTGCTGGCATGTCAATGATCGACTTTGTCACGCCCTGATCTCCGTGTACCCGAATCCCTAGGTGGGATGGCACAAATCTCGAGTTGCGACCTTCGGGATCCATTTCTGAACTTCG
>JAUPMG010040459.1:0-14279 GCA_031762675.1 Pachysandra terminalis | reverse complement strand
CCACCCCCCCCCCCCCCACCCCCCCCCCCCCCCCCCCCCCCCCCCCCAACACTCCATGATTCTAACACACTCCTGAAGGTGCGCAACATCCCCATTGACACCACACAAGCTACTCTTTTCCAGATTTACTTGAAGACCTGATATCATCTCAAAACATTTAAGAATACATTTAGTCCAAAAGAGATGTTCCTGGGATATCTTAAGGAAAATAATCGTGTCATTAGCTAATTGTGAATGAGACACTTGAACCCTCTATCTACCTACTTGAAACCCTTGAATCCTACCCAAATCCTCTACTCTCCTAAAAAAGCAGCTCAACACATCACTCACTAAGGTGAACAACAGGGGATTTAATGGGTCCCCTTGCCTAAGCCCATAAGAAGATGAAAACAGTCTCGTAATGCCACCATTTAAACAAAAAGAAAATTGTACATTTATGACACATCCTTTTATCCACCGGCACCATTTTTCTAGAAAACCTTTTCCACCTAAGAAGTGAATCCAAGAAATCCCACTCCACCCTATCATAGGCCTTCTCCGGGTCCACTTTGAGAACTAACCCCGACTCTACTGATCTTTCTCTTCAATACACTCATTTGTAATAACAATGCTATCAAGTATGTATCTCCCTTGAATAAAAGCACTTTGATGCTTCAACACCACTTTCCCAATTACTTGCTTACATGGTTTCATGGATCGGCCGATACCGATCCGTACCGGCCGATCCGGACCATAACGATCCAGTCCCAACCCGCGATACAAACAATTGTATCGCAGGGTTATGGATTGGCAGTCCAATGACCGGTTCCGGCAGTCCAACAACCAGTCCTGTCGGTCTGTCGGTCCGATAATCAATACTGTCGGTCCAGTAGCCCAGCGACCGGACCCGCCGGTCCGGACCGGAACCGAATAGGACTGGTCCGGTCTCCGATTCCAGTATTTAAACCATGCCTGCTTAAGCCTATTAGCGAGAATTTCAACAATGCTCTTGTACACACTAGTCATTAAGCTTATTGACCTGAAATCCCTAATTCTCGCTGCTCCTTTTATTTTGGATATCAGCACCAAGAAAGTTGAGTTTGTTGCTTTGTTAATTACCCCACTAGAATAGAAATCTCTAAATCCTCTCACAAGATCCTTTTTTATTACATCCCAACAATCCTGAAAATAATGCCATTGTAAATCCATCTGGGCCAGGTGCCTTGTTTCTATCCATTTCCCAAATTGCCTTCCTTACCTCATCCATCTCAAACTCCTTTTCCAGCCAGATTTTATTACTTTCATCAATTCGTGGCCCCTCAAAATTTCCCAACTTAAAAGTTAGCCCTTGTTCTGGATAGTACAGCTTGGTATAATATTCTGCTAACTCATTCCCATCTCTTTATGATCCTCTATGATACCTCCATCACTCACCTACATTGAAATCTCATTCTTTGTTGTTCTGAAATGTGGAGAGAGAGAGAGAGAGAGAGAGAGAGAGAGAGAGAGAGAGAGAGAGAGAGTTCATGATAATTATAGCTTTTGCTTGGACCGCGTTATTTTATAAGATCAACACTGCCAACATACTCCAGAAGAGGAGGAAATTCTTAACCTATCTCCTCATGTATATTTTTTATGAATGGGTGAAGGAATCTGTGGACCACCTATTTGTGCATAGTAGAGCATCTAGTGAGGTTTGGTGCTTCTTTTCTCAGTCGATAGATGTACCATGGTTGATGCTGGTTTCTTTGGGTTCTCTTTTTGAGCAGTGAAAATTTCTCGGACTGGGTTTGCTAGGTCGGATCATGTATGGCGTATTTGTTTTTTTTCAGGCCATCTTTGGCACATTTGGAGAGAATGAAATAGGAGAATATTTGGGAATACTAGAGCCACCACTAGGGTTGTGATTGATGCGATGATGGTTTTAGTAGCATCCTGGGTTTTGACTTATTAGGAGTTCGGAGGATGCTCTATTTCTGAGAATATTTAAGGGCCGAAGGAGGTTGTATTATCATCTCTTTATCTATGAGATCTGTCAGTTTGGAGAGCCCCACCCACTAGATCAATGACTGAAATTGGATGTGTGTTCCTTGAGGAATCCAAGGGTCTCGGGTGTTGGTGGGTTCTTCACAGATCACTCAGGCTTTGTTAATTTTGAAGTTCATGTTCCAATAAGTTAAGGCAGTGTAGTTAGATCTGGGATGTTAGCCCTTCTTATGGGCCTTAGGAAAGCTCGAACCTTGGGCTATCATGTCATTCAGGTGGAGCGGGACTTCGCAATGATGTCTCTTGGATGCACAATGATGAGCAGTGTTCGTAGACGTTTAGCCATCTTGTGTGATAGGCAAGATCTGTGGCATCAGAATTAAGTAACTCATTCTATCACGTGCCAAGATCAGCCAACGATGTAGCTGATAGGTATATCGTAGGTTGGCAAGGAGAGGTGCTAGGAGTGCAGCCATTTTTCGGGGTGATTCCTCCATGGGAGGCGATCCATGCTGATGGATGTTGGTAACGTGTTTTGTTGTTAGCTCTTTTGGGTGGTAGATACTTTGTGATATTATTTTCACTTGTTTCTCCTGTTTTTCTTTAGGTGACTATGCAAGTGCCAAAATTCCGTATTTTCCTCTAACTTAATATAATTTCATTATTCATCAAGAAAAAAATAAGAGACAAGGACCAAGTACAGAAGAGTACATCGGCTAATTACAAGGGGCACAACTAATCAAAAGATTAGGTCATTACAAGAAAAATACCGATCTATTAATCAACTACAAAAGCTTCAAAGCACACCACATAAGAATCTGCGGACATTGACGAGAACTGATACATAGTATTAGAGCTGCAAACAGGCTGGGTTTGGGACAGATCAAGGTCAACCCAGACTAGCCCAATAGAAAAACAAATGAGTCCTAGCCAGCCTAGGGCCCGATTTAAGCCCTATTCTGGCCCTATCTTTTTGTAAAGGGTTTAGGCCGAGACCAGCCATACCCATTACATGCTTCTTTTGGAGTAGGAATATAAGAATTTATGTATCAAGAAACATAGAAGGACACAAAATTGTCAATGATATAACAATATTAACACGTTTCCCCAAAAAATCCAATAATTTCTAGTAGCTCCCTCCTTGGGAACGCTTTTCACAAAAGAAAAATTAACAAATTGCAAGCTTTCCAATGTAGTAATGCACTTAAACTATCCGAACAAAAAAACAAAACCAGATAAAGAAATAAAAAAAACAACACTTGATATTTATATGTTAGAATAGAATTAGTATAAACATCATGTAGTAATGCACTTAAACTATCCGAACAAAAAAAACAAAACCAGATAAAGAAATAAAAAATAAACAACACTAGATATTTATATCTGTTAGAATAGAAGTAGTATATACTATACTAAAAAATAAACAACACTACAGATATTCATATCTGTTAGAATAGAGTTAGTATATACTATACCTTAATATGGTAGGTAGTCGGGCCGGGTCATATTGAGCTGGGCCAAGGAAAGCTTGAGCCCGGTCCAAACTAAAGAACATGCCTAATATTGTCCCAAGGCACCCGGGACCTTGTTCTGTTCTTTGCAAATAAAGCAGCACATAACAAACAGACAAAGAAACCAAAGCAGAACCCCTTCCTGTTATTAGCTTAGTCTTCATTCTACTAAGGTAGCATCTGAGTAGAATAAAGGCTAACTCCCAGAGTAACTAAAGAGAACTTGTAAAGGAACATTTTGGGCTTCTGCTTCTTGTTTTCTATCTAAATTTTAAATAACTATGGTTTTATAACAATGATACTTGTTATTTATCCAAAACTCATGCAAAAAAGTTTGCAAAATACTACGATTTTCCAAAGCTATCGTGTTTGGTGTAAACATTATTTTTTACAGCTATACTTCTCTTCCAAGATGTGTTACACACAAATCATTAAACCAAGTACTTTTCGGGATTTCAGTTTGTCTCCCATTTTCTACTACCTTAACCTCCTTTTGTGAGCCAAAACCATGTTAATAGATGAAATTTCTCACCCCAAAGATGTTTTGCTAATTATCCATTATGCTACTATTTTTGTTTGATAGTTCACACATCGATTCATTAATCATAAAAAGGAGGGAAATATACAAAGATCACAAAATGTGAATCTCATAGCAAAGCATAAACATAAAAAACAGAGAAACGTAAACACTATGTACATAAGGCAATTGCAAAGCCATCATTTCTAGCAATGCGGAACAGAGGAGCCAAATTATATCAATCCACCACTCCTATAATACCACCCCCACATCAAGTGAACCCAAAAGGAACACCTCCCTTGTCATTCCCTCCCCTGCCATCCTGTCAGCTACATCATTTTCCGTACGGGGAGTGTGTGAGAAAACTATCTCCATCCCATCCCTCAAATGCTTTGCCAACCGAATAAGATGGGTGAACCTCTGTGGCCACTTCAATGTCGACCTCATCCATGCAATAACTGAAGAAGAGTCACCCTCAACTTCCACACACCTATAATTTTGATTTCTAATTTCCTTCAAACCTGCCACCAAAGCGTGTAGCTCCGCTCTTGTGGAGTCTCCCTTCCCAATAGGACCCGAGTATAAATGAAGAAAATGTCCTTGTTGATCCCTAAAAACACCCCATGTCCTAGACAAGCCTGGATTGCCCAAAACATGAACCATCAAAATTGAGCTTAACAAAGTCCACTCGTTGTGGTTTCCAAACAGCCCTGACCGTAGATCTCCACCGAGATGATCTAGCAATAAGTGACCAATCCCTAGCAACATCGGAACTTGAAATGCCTCTAAACTCGTGAAGCAGAGTCATCCACAATGCAACAAGTAGTATGCAAGTCTCAATCATGACATGTGTGCTAGTCACCTTATCCTCAAAAATTCTTTTATTCCTTTCCCCCCAAATCGTCCATAAGATTGCATAGAAGATAGCTCGTGTAAGTGAAGAGGCAAAGGCTAGGAAACTTCTGCCCTCTAAATAAATTCGAGCCAGAGCCCCCTCGCTACCTCACACTGGAGAAAAAGATGGTCAACCGATTCACAATCCTTTCTACACATGATGCACATATTAGGACAAAGAGTAAAATTCTTCCATCTCCTCTGCATAATGTCACAAGCGCTAATTCTATGCGAGATGGCAGACCAAACAAAAGCTTTAAATCTAGGGGGCATGGGAGGACCAGATTCTAATGAAAGGAAAGACCTATGGACAATCGGAGGGGTGTGTCGAAGGACAGAGAAGAAAGATCGAACCAAAAACGAACATCCCTCCAAAGCCCAAGATCTAGAATTAGGCCAAACCCAACGGGGACCATAATAGCACATCCTAAACCAAAGAGTCCCTATTTTTAACAGTGAGATATAATCGGGGGAATCTAGAAGCAAGAGTTGAAACCCCCCACCAGACGTCTGACCATAAATGAATACGGGACTAATTACCCACACAAAAGTGGGAGTACAATGAAAAAGAAAGGATAAGTGAAAGAACCGCTTTCCAAGGACTAGTAGCTGGTATTATAGCCCGGGAGCTAGATTCCCAACCATTGTCATGTATACCATACTTGATGCAGATCACTTTACACCACAAAGAATCTGTGTCAGTGCTGAATTTCCCGAGTCATTTCCCAAGTAGGGCCAGATTGTGAGTGCGAATATTTCCAAGGTTGAGGCCACCCTCTTGCTCACTCTTGCACACCTCTTTCCATTTAACCAAGTGAGTCTTTTGCTTTTCCCCTCCCCCTCCCTCCCACAAGAAATCCCTCTGAAGTTTCTTGATGGCCCATGCGACTTTTACTGGAATTCTGAAAAGAGAGGAAATAAGTCTGTAACTGGGCAAGCGAAGCCTGGATCAAAGTAATTCTGCCACCTAGAGACAAATAGGACTGTTTCCATGATGCTAGTCTTTTTTTTTTTAATAATTGATGAATGATATAAAAGATAAAGAGCAGAAAACAGGAAAACAGACACCAAGGCACAAGACACAAGTCTCAAGCCCTGGGCATAAGAAAGTAAAGGTACAAAAAAGACATCCCACCCAATCCCCAAACACCCAACATATGTGCACCTCTCCCGACACTAGCACTACATATCAGTCCTCCTACATCATCTCCAAAGATAGGACCCCATCAAACATGTCACTCCTCCCCATACCTCTCCTAGCCAATATCTCTGCCACCGAATTGTCCCCTCGAGACACGAGATGGAATGAGATATTCCAATCTTTGCTCAAGGACCAAGCTAGACGAACGATATGAGTGAATCTCCAAGTACATTGCTCATGCCTCCCCATCCAATCAATAATAGAAGACAACGAGCTTTCCACAATCAAATCCCGAAAACCCTGCACCCTAGTGAACCTCAAGCCAGCCACTAAGGCCACCAAAGCAGCCCTACCCAAGTCACCACCGCCTGGGCCAGAAAAGGCGAACAGAAATGCCCCCTCACTATCTCTAAGCACACCACCAACCCCAGCCTGCCCAAAAGAGTCCAAGGACCGGCAATGTTAAGCTTCACCCACCTAGCCTTCGAGGACCTCCAGACATAGTGCATCAGCGAGGGGCAACTACCGCTCACTAATATCCCACACACTCTCTCCGAATATTTGCCGCCGTAGTACCAACAAATTGAGTCCTCACTGACGCCCATGAAGCAACTGACACCAGAATACCCTCAATAATGCTCGACGTCAAAGACACAACCTCCTGGAAAATCCTCAAATTACACTCCCTTCAAATGTGCCATAAAATAGCCTGAAACACCATCCTATACAGAATACGTCCCCTCTCTGCCAAACCCAGGAACCTCCACTGTGCAAGTAACTGGCAAATGCCTGTCGACATAACCCACAGCCTCCCAATGCTACTCAGAATGAAGCTCCAAATCTCAATAACCACTGAACAGTGAAGAAACAAATCGTCAACTGTCTCCTCCTAACAGGGGCCCAAAAACTTTCTCTACGATGACCGTCACCTAACGGGAGACCTAAGTATCGGATGGGCCACTCATCAACACGACACCCTAGAACCTGAGCAAAAATTCGAACTCGAGCTGGATCCATCGAAATACCAAGAAGACTACTCTTTTCCAGATTAACCTTGAGTCCAGACACCATCTCAAAACATAAGATTATGGATTTGATCCAGTAAGTCTCCGATTCAACTGCCTCAAGAAATATTGATGTGTCTATCTGCAAATTGGATTTGATCCATTATACTACTCAAACATAAAACAGTACACCTTATTTGATTCATCATTTTTTTTTATCAACAACGAAGAAATATATTGAGGATTGAGAGAATAAATTACAACAAAAATGAAGAAAAACAGATTCCCCAAGGCAGGGAACCACCAATTCTCCGCAAAACCAAAAAAGACAGAAAAACCCAAAAAACATAGGGAAGCCATAAAAAATCTACAAGTATCACTACCACCCCATGCAACCCACTACATCACAGAGACAGACTCCCAACATCTGATGATATTTGAGGTAGAGGCATCCTTGAATATAGCACCCCTGTCCATGCAACCGTAGTCCCCATAATAATGTCTGTGAGAAATCTGGAACTCCTCCAAGAACTCTCAAAGATTCTTCTGTTACGCTCACCCCCAATCTCCCAAAGGACGGAAAAGAAAAGAATCATGTACAATAACCGCCCCTTCTTCCCTAGAGATGGAAAGCACCACTGCTGTAACACTTCTCTCATGAACCTTGGTGGAACCCATTCCACCCCAATATTCTGAGCCAAAAAACCCCATATCTTCATTGCATACTCACATGAAAGGAATAAGTGATCCACTGATTCTCCGTTTTTGAAGCACATTACGAAAACATGAGGTGATAAAGCCATGTACTTTCTTCTCTTTTGTAAACTATCTGCAGTATTAATCCGATTCAAAAGGACAGTCCACACAAATGATTTTGTTCTACTCATTTAATTGTTTACAGCCTGCATTATGGAATGGCTTATGGATCTATCTTTTTTTTACAAGTTGAAGATTATCACACAAGTCAATCATTCTAAGCTTACAACTAATGTTGTGTCACAACGCTAACAATGCATACCAGACGTTTACAAGAGAAGCTTTCAAATTTTAAGAGGTATTGCTGTACGAGGATTATGGCTTGAAAGAAAATAAACATATTTTTCACATAAGACTCATTGCTGAATTTATTATACTCAAAATCTGCAAAAGGCACCAGAAATTAGCAATCTTCTCTAAAGCTAAAAATAGAGTTTCTTACAAAGAGGAGCTATTCTCAGATGGATTCGTCCTATAGTGGGTTATGCCAAACTTAATTTGGATGAGGCGTTTAGAAGGAACGGAAAAAAGGAGGGTAGTATTACTAGTTAGAACTATAAAAGGGAAATTTTATGTCCTTTTGCACAATGGTATTTGCTCTAACATGACAATGGAGATTCAAGCATTAGTTTATGGGTTACAGTTTCTAAGGCGCTTCAACTCGGAGCATCTTACTCTTCCTCGCCAAAGCTGATTTTCATTCAGAATAAATTTTATTTACAGTTTGCTGTACATCGAATCAATCTGTTTTATGTTTTACCTTGACTTTGAACTTTTCTAGGCATTATCGATCAGGTAGTGGCCTCTGCATAATCCCCCATTCCCATAAAGGTTGCTCTTGATGACATAAGTCATGTTGGTGTGACCATATCTTTACGTCTCATTTCTATTTCTGATACTGTTTATTCTTCTATAGTTATCAATTTCTGGAATCATTTTGAAACCAAAACGGATTATGTTCTGCTGAAAAAAACATAATAAATGCATACAGTTGATATATGAGGTGGTTGTATCTAACCCGTTGTAAAATTTTAAAAGATAAGATACAATATAATTTTAATAACATTTCAATAAACTTTTAGATGTAATCCTAGTGCACTTTTTCTCCCCCACCCCTCGAAAGAATCAGCAAGTCCATGCAAGAGGTAAGGCAGAAGCTAGTGCGATTCCCTACCTGTGCCATACAAGGAAAGAACACACAGTAGGTTGGACCATCCCAAAACAAACCCAAGCGGATTATAGTAACCATTCAAACTTTTGCACCATTTTGGGCAATCATAAAACAATATGGTGGACAATCAGTCTAGATATGGTATTTATATTTGATGCTTAGAAATACCAGATTCGGTCAGCTTTGCATTCAAAATCTTGTAGAGAAAACATCAGATCATGTCAGACATACAAAAAAGGTAAGGGAGGATGACTTCTGTATGTGGTCTGGGTTGGAATCTGGAATTCTGGATTTCAGACATGATCCTCGTCCTGTGGAATTGGATGAACTCATGGTTTTGTTTGAATTCCTTAAGGGTGTGTTTATTGATCCCAATTGTCCCGATAAAAGAGTGTCGTCCCCTGAGCCCTGAACAATTTTCTCTACCCGGTTTTTTGTTACATACCCCATCCAGCCTTCCCAACTCTCTTTCTCACCCATCAAACTCTGGAAGTCTACACTTGCTCAGACAGGTTACGGTGTCTTGGGTGATGCCTTTATCAGTAGAGGAGTTGTTTGAGCAGTGGTGGTTCCTAGGGATGGGGAGGAGAGGTCATTTGATGTTCTAGGCCCTTATTTGAGCGATATTCTAGGTAATAGAAGAATTTTTTAGGACAGATCGACTAACCCTCAAAAAAATCATTGATACTATCATAAACATGGTTGCCTTGACAGTTCGGCCAGAGTTCAGAGGGATTGCTATAGTGGATATCACTAGGGACTGTGGGTCTGTTGCTTCCTCTTCCTCCTCCCCCTTGAGGGCTATACAGTCTGGGGCATGGTGTGCCCCTAGGGAGGACTTTATGAAGCTCAGTTTTGGCGGATCTTCTCTGGGCAACCCAGGTCCTTCGGGAGTAGGGGGCATTTTTCGAGATCAGTATGAGTCCATTCGTCATGCATACTCAAGTCCAGTCGGCCAGGGGGACTCTACGCGAGCTGAGATCCTCGCTTTGGTGATGGGGTAGAGGGAAGCTAGGAGTATAGGTTTTTCATGTTTGGAGGTAGAGGGTGATTCAGCGATGGTAATCTCTTAATGGGATCTACGATGGAGTGGCCATGGAGGTGTGCTCAGCCGATTCGCATGCCCCGGTCTCTAGCACATGGGTTGAATATCTCATTCAACCATGTGTTGAGGTCAGCCAATTCGGAAGCGGACTCTTTGGCCAGAGGAAGGGTGGGAAGGATAACAATATTCACTGGGATTTCTAAAGTTGAGATGCTAGCAGTCCATTGAGTTTCAGGAGAGGTCGTTTGGGGTGTGTAGTAATTTGTAACGGATTTTGTTATACTTTTTCTGTCTCTTTTTCTTTTTGATTGCTTTCCACCTTAGACAGCTTTCTGATATGTACTCGTGTTCTCATCTATATCATATCCGGTTATTCATAATAATAAAAAAAAAAGGATGACTTCTGTATATGGACCAGTCTCCACGAGAATTACCCTATTTTAGAGTGAAGTGGGTAAAAAAATGTACATTAGGGCCATACAGGCAATAGTACAGTGAGTTACCTTTGTCTCGCACAATTCGTCTTGAGGTCTCATTTAGAATTTCAGCAACCTGGGTATCATCCAACATAGAAGCTTTTCTGAGCTGGATTAGGTCTGCAACCATGTCTGGGTTGAACGGCTTTTCATTCATTGCATACCGAATGTACTTCCGCAAAATCTCTTCCATGTCAAAACCTGTCTGGGCATAAATTAAGTATTTTAAAAAAACCTCAGTATCACAGATTTTCAATATGTACATACATATTTAAAATAAATATTTTCAAAACTCCACCAATGTTATTCTTTTGGGCATTGCCAGTCCCAAGCCCGGGTAAAGGAGGGTTGGGCCAGGTTGGCAGCCGGCTTAAAACTTTTGCTAATCACTTAGACATACATTAATATATTATGTGTGTGTGTGTGTTTGTGTGTGTGTTTTTCTGAACAACAAAAATATGTTATATAATGGAGATAGAGAAGAATATACAAACGTCTACCAAGGTAGTAGTAGTAGTATAAGTATATATAGTTACATATATGAGAGAGACAGCTTCACATATCATGTTAGAGATATAGTCATGTGCAGGGAAGAACAAGTAGAAGTAGAAGTCATCCCATTTTCAGGAAGGTTGAACCCATCATTAGACAAAGGTCAAAGGAAGACTCCTAGGCCAGACGTTGACCCAATTAGACGAATCCAACAATCCAATGCCAAGTCACCTTTCTTACCTGTCAGAGTTGTTTTTCTTTTTTGATAAGTAAATATGTGTTGTACCAATAGTAAAGCTATACCAGTTAATAAAAGGAAACATAATTACAAATAAACAACCCCAGCCAAAGTAGAATAAGTGTACCACAGTTTTCCCCCAAACAAGATAACCCTAACACAAAATTATAATAAGAGGATATCCAATCCAGTACACAAGTAGAAAAATAATACTCCTCTAAATTCAGAGGTATGGTTAACGAACGAAAATAGCAAAAAAATCACTTTGAATGGTTCTAAATATCTTATCTTATCGGCCAATCCTATTAATATGAATCTTGTATCCACTATGTCGGCACGATACTCAGGTGCATTTTAAGATAAGTTAATTTCTATACTCTATTGGTCAATACATGTAGCATATAGACTGTAACTCTAAATAAGGTCTATGTGTTAAAATATAACAACCAATACACTTGATACATGCAATGCCTTTTTTACATATAAAAATGTGAAAAACAAACCATTCGCTCCATTGTTCGACTCTTCTTCTCTCCCTAACCAAAAAACGAAACTCCATTAAAATACAGCTAATATCATCCCAAAATCTTCTTAATTTGATTGAAAACATCTATAATTTGGAGCTAAATTCCACTTCTCGCATAGTTTTTTGAGGTATGCATTGTTAGAAATATGTATAAAAGCATGTTTTGAAGTTCCGTTATTTGGATTTGTGGATTTCAAGTGAAACCCATAGATCTAGCTGTCTATTTTTCAAGAAATTTACAATATTTTTAGAGATTTTTTGAAGAATAAAAAATTACCTTTTTTAAAATATAAAAAAATCTATTAAACCATATTGTTTTGACCTAAAGTTTCTATATGTGATGAATTTAAGGCTGATCTATCAACTTAATAGATTGATCATAATGTTTGAAAAAAATAATCCTAATGTTTATTATAAATTTAATGTAATAATCTTAATAGTTTTTATAAAATAATTTTTGTCATAGTTTTTCTTTTATTCTTACAGTTTAATGAACTATTTGTATCATTCTTAGATTTCTAAGAGATTCGAGTTCTTTTCTTGATGTTTGAACTTGAAGTATGGTTATATGTCTTGAAATTGATTATATCATATTCCTTATAGGTAATTAATGTACTATATGTGATATAAATTCTTTTCTTTGCATCTTACTACTTCTTGTGTTATATTATAGCTTTCCTTTACATTTAATCAATTTTTCTTTTAAAAGTTTCCATGAGCTTGCGCGCATATTAGTTTATTTCCACATTGATGTATACTATATTAGTTGGCGTTTGATGTAAAATTTATATCAATTCATTATTTTCGAAGCTTATCTTTGCATTTAAAGAGTCGTGTTTTAAGTATCTAATAATTTCCATGAGTTTCCAACATTTCCACAATTTAAGGCATTTCCAAGAGTATCGATACGTATCTCAATACATTTTTTCTTTTTAACAGATATTTACGCTACCTCGATACGATGTTTTGAACCATGGTACTTTCAAGATGATGCTTTCCAATCTGCATTCTCGATCATTGAACAACCTCCCATTCTGTTCCTTCCAAAGTGCCCAGCACAGCGTTGCTGGACAGTTATTCCAAAGCAGGGATCTCTTACTCCTCCCTCCATGCCAGTCCCGACAATTAAACTACTGCACAAACAGCTCGGAAACAGCCACCTTAAGCTGAATTTATTCAGAAAATACCTCCAAACTGATTGGCAACCTCACAATGAATCAAGAGATGATCCACTGATTCACCATCAGACTTGCACATAAAAACAACGGTTGGGGATCGCCCATTGCCTGCTAATAGGTGATCGCAGTGTTTACAATGTCGGTGACACATCTCCCATGTCGCCGATTTGGACTAAGGGGACACGAAACCCGAGGGTAAATGTTTTTACCCTTGTTTCGTGCTACATATGACGACATGGGGAAAAATTTCAAATTTTTTCGATATTTCCCACATGTCTCTCGACATGGGCAATATGTATGCAACATGGGAAATTTTTTTAAAAAAATTAAAAAAATTGAAATAAATGGAAATAAATATTAACTATGAAAATGTTCAACTATTCTGCGAAATAAAATTAAAAAAAAACAGATTGAAAAAGTTAAATTATGATTTAAAATTGGTATGGTATGTATCTTATTTGCTTATTTTCATGTATTTTTAGTTGTGATATGTGCAATGTATGAGGATATAGCTTAAGTAGATCATATTACATCAATTTTTACACAGCTTGCACACCCAACGAGTAGGTAAACCTCCCTCAAGTAATGTCCCTTGATATGTAGACTTTTTTTTTTGTATTGTTTGATGTATTTGGATGCATCTAGGCCTTAATTAGGCATATTTAAAATTTTGGGCAAAAAATCCATCAAAAACCCATGATTTCCCCATGTCGCCTATACCACCTGGTGACATGCCAGGTGATATCGACATGGAAAATCTTGGGTGATCAATGGTAAGAATCTTGTCCAAAGAAGTTGACCATATAAAAACTTCACTTTGGACGAGGCAAGAGCCTTCCAAATTATTTTTGTTGGCCCATCCCTATAATAACCCAAACTAAAAGAATAGGGTTAATAGATAATTAATAAAAATATAGGGGTTAATTTAAAATTTTAGTAAGTTAGCTACAGGTTTGACTTGACTGATTGTGATTGGTGGGTTGCACGGTAGGAAACCAAAGTGCTTCACACACAATCATAGCTCTTTAAGTTATATGTGTGGCTAGGATCTTGTAGGAACTTTTAATCTAAATCAATGGCTTAGATTTAATCTAGATTAATATGAGTTATAACTTAACTAGGATATCTTAATAGACAATTAAAGACTAGTTTAACTACAACTAGGAATCAATATCTAAAAGCTATAATTAAACTAAACTAATCTAATGGTCAGGATTTCGTAGGAACAATGAGATTCATCTAGAAGCTTAGAATTTAAAAGTAAAGAGTTTAAATCTAATTAGGATTCAAGTAAGATAAGGTCAATGATTAATTCATCTAGAACTAGGACACTTTAATCTAAGGTTGAGAATTAATCCAAATAAA
>JAUPMG010040449.1:0-14279 GCA_031762675.1 Pachysandra terminalis | reverse complement strand
CCTTGTAATTGGTATGATTTTATTGTAATTCTTTATTTTTAATGAAATTATGTTTTAATTGTTAATCTATTTTGATTTCTTGTGATGTATGAGTTATTCATTCAATGAACATGATTTGGGGTTCGGCGCGCCATGGGTAACCGCCGAAGTGCATTATGGCAGATTACTATTGGGAATTCCTATAACTCAAGGGTACTTCGAAAACAAGATTTAGGTCATTGGATTGGGTTTATATATTCTCAAAAAGAGTTCTTGAATAGTTGGTTAAGTTCTGGGTTTAGTCTCTTTGGTCATGCATGGAGGTTCGTTTGGTCTTTAAAGTGCTAGTTTTATAAATAAGATCATGGGAAAGGGGTTATTACATTCAGTCATCACTTTCCTATGGTCATAACACTGAAATAAAAGTAAATACACAAGACAATGAAATAAAACTCACAATGATTTGTTGTAGAATTCTTCGTTCATTCTTCTTCTTCTTAGTAATTTATGGGTTTCTTCTTCTCATGTTAGGGATTCTCCACGAATTTGATTATCCTTTGTGTTTGAAATCTCTAATTAAGGTTTATATTTATAAGGATCTATGGATAATGGGTTATCCTTATGAGTTATAATACTTTAGAGAGTTTTGGGTTTCCTTGTCTTTCTAGGATTCAAATTAGTAAGCTTCTAGATGATGGTTTATAATTCTTATTCGATTTATATTAGACTTAGGGTTATTATTTAACATTGTCATTATTATTAACTTCCTTATCTATATAACAATTTCTGGTGTTTCACCAAGTCAATTAATGGTTTCAAGCTCTCTTGTTATCTTATTTATAAATCCTTATTAATTAATTAAATTACTAATAGTTCTTAATATGTGAATTAAGCCAAATTAAGTTATATTAACTTAAGGTTCGAATAACTGTAGGTTCAGCTTGGCTTACGGGTTCATATTAGTTTTCAGATTATAGCTTGTTAGTTAGGCTGGTTGGTTATAATCATTTACATAACTTATTGGTTTGGCCTCTTATATTATACTTTAATTATATAGATTAAGTTTTAGTTACTTATATTCATGCTAATTTTAATTAGGTTTTATTAAATTACCCTTTTTAACATTATTTTAAAGTTTTAAATTGTCAGGAACCAAACTTAAGGTAATTTATAAGGAACCCCTTAGGTTTGAACCGTAACTCTCACCCCAACCAAGATCGAGAGTGGTAACCAATATAGAGCCAAACCATATGAATCAATGAAACTTTAACAGAATTCACTTTACTGAAATTAATAAAAAACAAATACTAAGTTATTACATCCAAAACAGTTAATGAAATAGCAGCCAAAAGGAAAATAATTACATCTACTTTCAAGTTTAAATCAAATCCCTAACCCTATACATCATATCTGATCTAAGAAATAAACCGATAAAACTGATAGAAAACTCTAAATAGAAATCACTCCACGTTTTAACAATGTTCACAATAAGGGTATGACTCATCTTGTTTTCCTGAAATTGCGCAAAGGCGTCCGCTACACTTAGCCCAGTATGTAAATCAATTAAAGTACACTTTTAATTGGAATAGGGTCAATGCCACTTTCCAATGAAACAACATAACTAATACATTAACAATATGCAATTAAACATGATCATATAATAGTTAATGCAATGCAATATGAATGTTGGTTCAATAATTAATGAATGCAATGCATGCTCATACAGAAATAAAAAGAAAGGGTTGATCACCAAGTGTGATCCATGCAAAAACATATGCTGTGCAACAGCATGTTGTTTGGCATTCGATTAGTGTATGTTCCACACCAGATCTAAGTCCAATATCCAAGAATGTTCCATCGTAATGAAATCATCCCCCAATATATGGCAAGGTGATAAGTGGACTATTCTATGTGCGCATCATAGTTTCTAGGAGCTTCGACCTAGAGGTCACAAGCGCCTCTGTTATTTTCAATTATAGGGAATATCCCAAGGGGCCACCTAGGTGTACTTCTCCTTTGTGAATCATACATTAGCCGATCTACTAACAGAATTTCACTCGGCATCCGTCACGTATTATGATACATTTATCAAGATGAAAACAATGTGGTCTATTGGGGTAGCAAGTCCCTCAACCAATAACAATTGTCTACCCAGGACTTCCTCACCACACACTCGTATTTGATTAGAACTCCAACATAAGTGAAGTATGAAGGTAAAGTCTAGTACATGACCAGAATATGGTCATTAATACCAATAGGTTATGCGGTGCATGTGTAGTGATTGTGCACATTAACTAAGCATACAATTAGTGTAAAGTTGTGAAGATATATCTAAGTGATCAATATGAATTCATATAACTTCGTATATGCCTCAAAATATTAAATTTTAGTCAAACCATGTATAATATATGATAAAATATAAGGATGCATCAACCGCTCATAGCAATCACCCAATCAAGTCATTAATAATCATCACACGATTAATTAGGATGTATCAAAGTCACAATAAATAGGTAACACCAATAATCCAGCAAACCTGGGCTGTCCAGCAGGCTAACCGGCACGCCAGTTGGCCACCGGTGGGCTTGGCAGGGCTTTAAACAACAGTCAGGGTGTCCTATAGGCTACCGGCAAGCTAACCGGTACACCGGTAGCTTAAACAGTGTTTAAGTTAAGGGCTGTAGGAGCGATTCTGGCAAGATTCTGGTAGGATTCCGGCACGCTGGTAGACTGTTGGATTGGGTTTTCTGGGTTTTCCAAATTTGACATACATTCGGTATTTTGGTCATAACTTGCTCAATACTAATCGGAATCACCTCAAACTTGATTTTTTGGATTCCTAACGAATAGGAAAAGGTCAGAAAAATATAAAATAAATAATATAAAATATATACATAAGTTCGAGACTCAGTCGATTAGGTCTTTATAGTTTTCCAGATTCAGTTCTTATGTAACAAGTATAAAAACAATGATTCGAAGGTTGTGCTATTTCATATTCAGAGAATATGGCATATCACCTAATACAAATCTAAAGTATAAAGTAATTGAAATTACTTACAGTGCTCTAGCTTGTTGGATCATCTTCTTCTTCAACCCAGTTCAAGTCTGAACTGTTCTTCCTCACCTTTCCAGCTTCAGCTATCAACTTGGATTTATGATTAATGATTTGGACGAAACAACCAGTGATTGTGTAGATTTTAATCTTGTCTTCTAGTTAGTCTAGAGTTTTAATTTATTTCAGATTAAGTTTCTAATCCTAGCCCTTAGATTAGATTAGTTAATTTACAGCCTTTAGATGTGAGGTGTTCTGATTACAATGTGAGTTAATGATTAATCTTAACTAACCTTTATCCTAATTAGATTAGGTTCTTTATGTTTTAATCCTAGCCTCTAGATTAGTCCAATTAATCAGAACCATTGGTGTTAAGTCTTCTAATACTATTAGGAATGTTAATGGGTTTTTTTAACCTTAGTCTAGTGTCCTAGTTATACTATAAGTTGATTAATACAAAAATTAGTTATTAATTAAGTTAATTAGGCTTTAGTCTAATTGGGCCTAAGTCTTATTAGGCTATACTTAAGTATATCTAATTAATTATTAGAGCTAGGTCTTGTTTGGTTAGTTTTAGTTTAATCAATTACACCAGTTTTCTGTTTAAGCTAAACTGTCATTGTTTATAACTTGTAGTTTTGATTTATTATTTACTCTAGGTTATAATATTGATTAGCCTTCAATTATGATTTAGATGTCCCTACATATATTAGTTACACATTATAACTTAAAGGGTTATGATTGTGTGTGAAGCACTTTAGTTTCCCATTGTGCAACCCACCAATCACAAACAGTCAAAGTCAAACATGTAAACTAACTTATTAAAATTTTAAATTACCCCTATATTTTAATTAATTACAAATAAATTCCTATAAAAGTTTAGGTTATTACATTCTACCCTCTTGAAGACAATTTCGTCCTCGAAATTTGACATCCTAACTAGAAAAGGTATAGAGACTTACCTTGAAATTATTACCTGATTGTCAATCTTTCTGAGGGTTGTATTGAAGTTTCCAGTCATTTTGAAAATAGGATGATGAGCAGCAATCTGTCTAAGAAGAAAGAAATCTGCCCACACTTAAGTTAGCAGCCAATGTCAGTAATAACAAACAACACACAGAAAACTTTTTAAACATCAATACCTTGAAAACTTAAAAAAAATCATCAAACAAAAACTTTTGGAATCTGATTTAAAACTTGAAAACATAGGCGCTGATACCTAGTTTGTCATGACCAAAACTTAAAGTAATTCACAAGGAACCCATTAGGTTCCCGTAACTCTCACCCCAACCGAGATCGGCAGTGGTAACCAATATAGAGCCAAACCATATGAATCAATGAAACTTTAAAGAATTCACTTTACTGAAATTAATCAAAAAAAATACTTAGTTATTACATCCAAAACACTTAATGAAATAGCAGCGGAAAGGAAAATAATTACATCTATTTCCAAGTTTAAATCAAATCCCTAACCCTATACATCATATCTAATCTAAGAAACAAACCGATAGAAAACTCTAAGTAGAAATCACTCCACGTTCTAGCAATGTTCACAATAAGGGTATGACTCATCTTGTTTTCTTGAAATTGTGGAAAGCCGTCAGCTACACTTAGCCCAGTAAGTAAATCAATTAAAGTACACTTTTAATTGGAATAGGCTCCATGCCATTATCCAATGAAACAACACAAGTAACATAGTAACAATACGCAATAAAACATGATCATATAATAGTCAATGCAATGCAATATGAATGCTGGTTCAATTATTAGTGAATGCAATGCATCCTCAGGCAGAAATAAAAAGAAGGGTTGATCACCGAGTGTGATCCATGCAAAAACATATGCTGTGCAACATGCATGCTATTTGGCATTCGATTAGTGTATGTTCCAAACCAAATCTGAGTCCAATATCCAAGAATGTTCTATTGTAATGAAATCATCCCCCAATAGATGGCAAGCTGATAAGTGGACTATTCTATTTGCGCATCATTGTTTCAAGGAGATTCGACCTAGAGGTCACAAGCGCCTCTGTTATTTTCAATCATATGGAATATCCCAAGGGGTCACCTAGGTGTACTTCTCCTTTGTGAATCATACATTAGCCGATCTACTAACAGAATTTCACTGGACATCCATCACGTATTATGATACGTTTATCGAGATGAAAATAATTGGGTATATTGGGGTAGCAAGTTCCTCAACCAATAATAATTGTCCACGATGGACTTGCTCACCAAACACTCATATTTGATCAGACCTCCAACATAAGTGAAGTCTGAAGGTAAAGTCTACTACATGACCAGAATATGGTCATTAATACCAATAGGTTATGCGGTGCATGTGTAGTGATTGTGCACATTAACGAAGCATAAAATTAGTGTACAGTTGTGAAAATATATCTAAGTGATCAATATGAATTCATATAACATGGTATATTCCTCAAAATATTCAATTCAAGTCAAATCATGTATAATATATTATAAAATATAAGGATGCATCAACCACTCATAGCAATCACCCAATCAGGTCATAAAGTCATTAATAATCATCACACGATTAATTAGGATGTATCAAAGTCCAAATAGACAGGTAACACCAATAATCCAGCAAAGCTAGGCTGTCCGGCAGGCTAACAGGCATGCCGGTTAGTCTGCCGGCAGCCTAGGCAGAGGCTGAAAATAGGTTACAATGTAAACTTAATCCTATGGGCATGATAACTGGCACACCGGTTGGCCTTCCGTAGGCTAGGCAGGGACCAAAAAGCAAATATGCAGACACTTATTGCCATTGACAGGCTAACCGGTACGCCAGTTGGCCACCGGGGGGCAGGGCTTTAAACAACAGTCAGGGTGTCCTGAGGGCTACCGGCAAGCTAACCGGTACACCGGTAGCTTAAACAGTGTTGAAGCTAAGGGCTTCACGGGTAATTCCGGCAAGATTCCAATAGGGTTCCGGCACGCCTGTAGACCGCTGGATTTGATTTTCTGGGTTTTCCAAATTTGAAATACAGTCGATATTTCGGTCATAACTTGGTCAATACTAATCGGAATCACCTCAAACTTGATTAGTTGGATTCCTAACGAATAGGGAAATCTCAGACAAATATAAAATAAATAATATAAAAGATATACATAGGTCCGGGACTTAGTTGATTAGGTTTGTATAGTTTTCCCGATTCAGTTCTTATGTAATAAGTATAGAAACAATGATTCGAAGGTTGTGCTATGTCATATTCAGAGAATATGGCATGTCACCTAATCCAAATCAAAAGTATAAAGTATTTGAAATTACTTACAGTGCTCTAGCTCGTCGGATCTTCCTCTTCTTCAACCAAGTTCAAGTCTGAACTGTTCTTCTTCACCTTTCTAGCTCCAGCTATTAATTTGGATTTATGATTAATGATTTGGACAAAACAACCAGTGATTAGATATATTTTAATCTTATCTCCTAGTTATTCTAGAGTTTTAATTTATTTCGGATTAAGTTTTTAATCCTTGCCCTTAGATTTGATTAGTTAATTTACAGCCTTTAGATGAGAGGTATTCTGATTCTAGTGTGAGTTAATGATTAGTCTTATCTAACCTTTATCCTAATTAGATTAGCGTCTTTGCCTTTTAATCCCAGCCTTTAGATTAGTCCAATTAATCATAACAATTGGTTTTAAGTCTTCTAATCATATTAGGAACGTTAATGGGTGTTTTAACCTTAGTCTAGCGTCCTAGTTGTACTTTAAGTTGACCTTTAATTAACAAGTATTAATTAATACGAAAATTAGTTATTAATTAAGTTAATTGGGCTTTAGTATAATTGGGCCTAAGTTTTATTAGGCTATACTTAAGTCTATCTAATTAATTAGTAGAGCTAGGACTTTTTTGGTTAGTTTTAGTTAGTCAATTAAACTAGGTTTCTATTTAAGCTAAAATGTCCTTTGTTTATAACCTATAGTTTTGATTTATTATTTACTCTAGGTTATAATATTTATTAGCCATAAATTATGATTTAGATATCCTTACATATATTAGTTAAACATTATAACTTTAAGGGTTATGATTGTGTGTGAAGCACTTTAGTTTCCCATTGTGCAACCCACCAATCACAAACAGTCAAAGTCAAACATGTAAACTAACTTATTAAAATTTTAAATTACCCTTATATTTTAATTAATTACAAATAAATCCCTATAAAAGTTCAGGTTATTACATAAAATTTTCTGGTTGTTACAAATGCTCTAGATGTATGCTCAATCAGGGGAATTCTATTGTTACCCGGATCTGGAACTTAATAATATTAATTAATGCGTAAATATTTGATAGAGCTAAATAATTATAACTGATAAAGCTAAATAATTATAACTGAACTGAAATTCTAATTGATGGTGACAACGTGTTAATGTATGTGTAGAAATGGGATTAAACTATAATTATTTAATACTGTGGAGTTATAATGAAATTAAGTTAATTCGTTGGGTTGAGAACTGAGATTAGTGGGCCTGGTTCAGATCTGGACTTGTGGCCAAATAACTAAGGACAAGATTAGTTTAGTAATTTCGATAGAAGTTGAATTGGATTTGAATTAAAGAGAGAGTTTCTATTTTAATAAGAATTAGTTTCTATTTAGTAGGGTTTGATTTTGGGGAGAATCTTAGTGAGGACGCTTGCCAGATCAACTAGGTATGTGAGTGGGAAATTATGAGAGATTTAGGAAGTAAATTAAGTGAATTAGGGAGGTTGAAAATAAGACGCTAATAGTAAGACGTGAATAAGTTTTGGATAGAGGATTAGGGTTTTGGATTTTTGAGAGAAGAGAATAAGAGAAAGAGAAAGAAGGAAGGCTGAAACTAGATTTGGAAAAGAGAGAAGCGGAAGAAGAAGAAGAAGAAGAAGAAAGATGAGGATGGAATATAACCAGGTTGGGTCTAAAATCGGAACACACGAGGTAAGTCACATTTTCTGTGTAATTCATATGGAATGTTATGGTCTATATCAGATTTTATCATATAAAGTATTTTTATGCCTTATGAATGAAAGTATTTTTTTTTTATCATAATTGATGCTTGAAAAATCAGTAGACCTGTTCTTGATGTTGGTTTGGAATTTACACCATGGGTGTGTGCTACACTAAATAATTGATTTAGATGCTTGATCTTGTTCAATGATGGTTTTGAGTGTTTTTGAATGCGTTTTTATTGATTTCTATGCGCTAATGTTGGTTTCAAAGTTTCGATTTAGAATGACCTTGGCTAGGGGTTTTTCTAACCTCAAACTAATTCCTAGATTGCAGCCCATTGGCAGGCACTGGTACACTGGTGAGCCTACCGACAGGGATTGGATATACACAGAGATGTCCCCACCGGCAGGCACCAGTACACCGGTGAGCCTGCCAACAGAGACTAAATTATAGGCTTATTTGGTACACCGGTGAGCCTACCGATGGACACACAGAGTGGAAATTGGTGGATGCTTTGATTGAGAATCATGCCATTTGACTTGGGGCATGATCCATGGAATCAAAGATTGATATGAAGGCTTGAGCCTACCTATGAGGAATCACTTTGTTGTTCCAAGTGGTTGTAATCACCATTTTCACTTATTGACTTGACCATTTATATGGGTTGAGACTCCTTTGTGGTGGTAACTGGGTTGTATGGTACTCGTATTGTCTAATACCTGGCCTCTTGACTTGATTGTGGTGTGAATCTTAGGAATCAAAGCATGTTCGGAAGGCTCTAGCCTACCTGCGGGGAATCATATTTGAGTTTCATTTCACACTTATATTGTTGACTTGTCTATTGACGAAACCCTGACCGAGAGTGGTGAACTTCACATGTTTGATAATCAGAAAGTACTATGTTTTACGATTTGGTTTGATTTGTATTTAAGGAAAGGATGTCCATGATGACATCCAGCATATTATTCGTGTGTATGGACGGACGGATAGCTTCCTATGGGTGTTATCACTGGAAATCCTATTGATCTGCAAGGGTATAGCTTGTATGGTCAACCAAGCAGCGACAAATTTGAGTTTCTACAAGTAACTTGTCTGGTCAACCGGGCAGTGAAGGATAGAGTTAATGATATTGTCTTGATGTAGTTTTGTCACTGTTAAGAAACTTATGATGGTCTCTAATCGGATTATCCGCGTGTATGGGCTCGTCGATAGTTTTCGATGGTGATTATCATTTGAGTCCTAAGTTAATTAATGCATGCATACTAAACCTATTTGGATTGTTAAGTGAGCTCGTGAGGTAGGAAAACTACGGATTATCCTTGTGAGATTTGTCGAAGAGGTTGACTATATACTTGTGGGTGAAAGGGTCCACTTAAACTAGGGTAGGTACCTTGCGTGGTCCTATGCAGTTGGTTATTCTTTGAGTATTGTAGACTCATAAATTAGTATATGGTGGTCTTCGTACCATGGGTTTGCACCCAAAATGAAGAGGGGGCTATCCAGCCATCCCCGGTGACCTTTGTCCCAAAGTTGATTTGATTTGGAAGCTACAATTGAGGAGCACGTAACATGTTACATTAACCTAGTACATTTCATTGCATATCATCCTTGCATTCACTATCTAAGCATAACATATAGAATCATTTGAATGACACGTCATCTCATAGCATACTCATATAATCCATAAAATTGTTTATATTCGAGGTTCTTAATTATCGTATTGATTCTCTATGGTCGCTATTGTTTTGACTATCGGTGTTCCCTATGAATGGATGACAGATATGGTCTTAATGGGCATTCCAAGCTTACGTGACATTTTATGTTGCAGGTTGTGATAGAATGAATGAGGACTTGGAATTGGTAGCTGCATTTCGTTTATTTCCTGATTAAACATTACAGTGATATTATGATGATAAATTGGATGTAATCGGATTTAGTCTTTTGTTAGTATTTTATTTGATTTGTGATAGTGACTGCTGAAATCAGTAGTTTTAATAGGTTTTATCTAGCTTCCGCACTATGAGTTTAATAGAAGTAACCGTTTTTTACTTTTATTATTGGTATTCGGCTTTGGTGATCCGCGTTCCAAGGTTGGAACCCGAAGGTCTTACCTCGAGATCCGTGCAACCCGCATAGGGATTCATGTCATGGATTTTGGAATGTGACATATACAATGAAAAGTAAGATGCAAGGAAATGAACTATGCAAACATATCCTGTTAAGTGCCCCTCATATGTAACTTCTCAATTAAACCAATTTCGGGACAAAGGTCACCAGGAACAGCCAGATGCCCCCTCTTCATTTCGGACGCTAACCCATGGTACGAAGGCCACCATATGCTAATTTTATGAGTACAATACTCAAGGAATAGTTAACCAGTATAGGACCTCGCAATAATCCTGCCCTAGTTTAAGTGGGACCTTTCAATCCCCAGGTATATAGTCAACCTCTCCAAAAAATCTCGCAAGGATAATCCGTAGTTTCCACCTCCCGGGCTCACTTAATTGTCTACATCAGCCTAGCATGCGTGCATTTTTAACTAGGACCCAAATGATACTCACCAACGGAAACTATCCATGCACCTATACAAGCGGATAATCCGATTGGAGACCATCATAGGCTTCCTACGATGTTTCAAAACAAATACAATTATCCCACAATCCAATTTTCAAACTCAGGGGAGTCACAATACCAAGGTATGGTCAAGTCTCAGGGTGAAGAGATGGGTACAATGCACTATGGAACATCAAGTTGATTCCCCGCAGGTAGGCTCAAGTCTTCAGATCAATCTTGACTCAAAAATCTATATTCTAAACCAAATGGCATCAACCCCACATCAATCATCAAAAATACAAATCTCTGTACCCCTGTAATAGCCTCATCTACAGACCCATCGGTGTACCGATGCCTGCCGGTGGGGTTATTACAGTGCAATCAGGGTTCTTGTCGGTAGGCTCACTAGTGTACCAATACCTACCGATGGGTTGTGATAAGTGTGTAACACTTGCACTCTTAAACTTATTAATCATTTGTATTAGTCTTAGAGCTGCATTTATGTGAATGAATAAATGCATTTATATTGTTTTGCAGGTTTAGTGATGATCGGGAGAATATGGACTTAAACTAAGTCAACTCAAGCCTTAAAGCACCAAGCTCCATTGCCGGAGAAGAATGAGGATTCCCAAGCCAATTACACCTTGAAGTTAGAGGAAGAAGCTTAAGAAGAAACCCCAAGTAGAAGCCCAAAAGACAAAGTCCAAGAACAGCCCAGAAAAAAAAGGAAAACTGCACTCTGTGATCGAGCGCAGAGTCTCAGGAGCGATCGAATTGTGATCGAGTGCATATGCATGCGATCGAGCGCACCTGTATACGATCGAGCGTAATAGGATCGAGCGCAGAATTGAATGATCGAGCGCATAAGGTGTTTCAGCAGTTACGTAATTGCCAAGTATTTTGGGTTTGCATGCAATTGGTTGCCTTGTCATTTTGGATAATTTCAAAACGGAGAAGAGTGTATTAAAAGACTCCAGAAAGGATGTAGATTATTATGAAATTAGTTAAAGTGAATTGGATTTTTCTTTCGGGAGGGATTTTTATGAGATCTGAGATATGTTTTTTTGGTTTTGGCGTTTTGGAGAAGAAGAAGAACTGAAGCATGTTAACTTTTAATGGAGATGGAATTCTACACATCTAAGTTGAATACCAGCCCATCCATGAGCAGCTAAATTCCCTGTGGAGTATTGATGTAAACTCTAACTTATTGATTACGGATTAATCTCATGTTTTTTTTAGGTTTTTAATTTAATTGTTTGATAGTTGCATAGTTATGAGGTTTGCTAAGAATCGGATTTAATGTCTATAATCAATTGTAATAGAACATACTGGACATAGTTTTGTTAGGATTGAACCCAAAATATTCTTATTTTCTGTGAGTATAAGAATATTGATTATGCAACAGTGTTTATTGACATGATGATTGTGATGGATTTGATAGGCCATGCCTAGGGAAGACGGGTTGTGCTGCAAATTAGTTAGTTAGAATAGGTGGACAGTTTGTGCCTACCAAAGATGGGTTATACTTATCCCTTATGATAATGTAAATCATTACTAAGAGAGTTGGATAGTTTATGCTTAGAGAAGACAAGTTGTTTTGCAATAGTGCATACAACTTGTGCTAATCGAAGATAGACTATGCTTATTCTTTAGTATGATACCTTTTTGGTGACATTGTAGTGAGCTTGTAGCCACACAAGTGTGTTTCAAACATTGAATTAAATTCCTAATTTCATGAGATTAATGAGATTCATTAGGTTAGAGGGATCTTTAAAATTCTACCTTTTATCCCATTGATTAGATTCTTTAATTTAGTTTAAATTAGTTTTTAAATATAAAATCACACACTCCTTCTATCAGCCTACTAATTTATTTAGAATTAATCTGATAAATTAACATTCTAAAACCCTATCAGTCCTTGAGGTTCGACACCCTCAACATAGCCCTATCCTACTGGGATTCGTTCTACTGCGAGTGGTAATTATAATTGCACATCAATTTTTGGCGCCATTGCAGGGGACTGGTTTTCGGTTTAGATTGCTAAATTGTTAGATTAAGTCTAGTTGAATTTGTATATTTTATTTCATATTTTTTTATTTTATTTTGCGTCTGTGTGGTATACTATTTTAGGTACTGTCTGCACTTTGGGATCGAGCGTAGTAGTTTGCGATCGAGCGTAATAGAATCGAGCGTAATAGAATCGAGCGCAATTTTTGCGATCCAGCGCATTATAGCAGAAGTACAAATTTCTCTTGAAAATACTTCCAGCAGCCACCACCAGGCAGGTTTGTTTAATTTATTTTATTTTAGTATTAATTTCTTTACTGGTGTATGTTAGGTAGGCGTTCCTTGTCCTTACCACTTCTACCTTGCGACCTAGATTTAGAGCGTACCCTTAGAGAACGTAAGGCCCAGAGAGACTCTAGCTTGGTAGGAGGACATACAACTCTAAGAATGGAATCAGAAGAAGAAGAGAGACCCATCTTTCTTAGGGATCATTATATTCCTACTGCTTACACCTCTCCTTCTTACCTTTAGTTGCCGTAAATTGTGGCAACTCTCTATGAAATTAAGTCTAGCATCATACAAATTCTTCCATCTTTTATGGACTTAATAATGAGGATCCTTAAAAGCACCTCGATCAATTCCTTGAAATCTGCTCTACCATTAGATTGCAGAATCTTTCCGAGGATGCTTTAAGGATGTGGCTCTTCCCCTTTTCACTAAAGGTCAAAGCTAAACATTGGCTGAATTCCTTTGAGGTTAATACTATCACAACATGGGCTCAAATGCAACATGAATTCCTTAAGAAGTATTTCCCCATAGGAAGCTTCTCCTAAAGTGAAGTGGAGACATTTCATGAGTCATGGGAGAGACTTAAAGACTTACTTAGGAAGTGCCTACACCATGCCATTCCTAAATGGCAACTTGTACAGTGCTTTTATGATGGTTTGAGTGAACCACATAGGCAGATGGTTGATGCTTCATGTGGTGGCACTTTTATGCTTAAAAGTGAAAATGAAGCTGGATTCTCTTTGATAATCTTTGTGAAAACTCTATACAACATGTTTCAGCGAGTCGTAGGACACTTGCCCTAAAGCCCCTAAGACTGAAAGTCTCTTTGAGGTGAATAATTCATCAGACGTGACTACTAAAGTGGATGCATTATCACGAAAGCTAGACCAACTTATGGCAGTTGGCTTCACTCCTATCACTCCACCTCATACGTCCATCCCGATTGAACCATGTGCAATATGCTATAATCCCTCACACCATACTAGAGATTGTCCTACATCAGGACAGTTTTCTGATATGTCTCATAACATGTAAATGTTGTCTTCTTCAGACCGGGTAATAATCCATACTCAAACACGTACAACCCGAGATGGAGGAACCATCCGAATTTTTCATAGTGAGCTCAAGCGCCTGAAAATTTAGCTCCATCATATTTTATGCAAAACCGTGTGCAGCCATATCCTAATAATCAATCTCTCCATCCATCTACGAATTACAGGCCTGCTCAGTAGCATTATCAATCAGCTCCTCCTCCTACTAAGGATTCTGCTTTTGAGGAAAGGGTATTGGCTGCCTTTAGCAACCTTTAGGCAAATACTCAGTTGCTGAATTCCCACTCTCAATCCATAGCGAAGCTAGATACCCAAGTCGGACAAATAGCTAATGCACTTAATAGAAGAGAGGAAGGGAAGCTTCCTAGTCAGCCAGTGGCCAATCCTAAAGGAAATTTCAT
>JAUPMG010040438.1:0-14280 GCA_031762675.1 Pachysandra terminalis | reverse complement strand
AACCTTAGTTCCTATACTTATGTCACCACTATTCTTGTTTCTATTTTGTTATTATTACTATTTTTCTGGGTACTGAAGGATTATTAGTGCTACTGAGGTGATGATTATTGGAGGAATTTTTCATTAAACAGGTTTAGTTTTAAAAACAAATATTTGTGGAGAGCACGTGATATACATGTGCATGCCAAGTATAAAGAGAATATTTTAATTTAAAAATTAATATATTATAATTATAATTTTTTTAAATTATTAAGTAAAAACATATAATGAAATATACTGGAGATTTTTTTTTTTAAAGAATTCATTTTATTATAACAAATGCATAATTTAAAGGATTCCGCGAAAGGTATTTGGGAAAATTTTACCTATATGTATTGCTTTATGTAAATATAAACCTATTCATCATATATGCTTTTATAATAACTCACCAAATATATCTTTACAATTTTTTTATTTTTCAATGGCATCATGTCTTGCTTTTTTTTATCTTTAATACCATAATTATTCATGTTCTATCATGTTTACAATTTTCAAACTCGTATCTAATCTACCGAACTTGTATCTCATGATTGATTATCAGATTTGTTCATGATGATACTAGACCGGTATATTATTTTTATTTATTTATTTATTTTTTGGAAAGGAAAGTTTCATTGTACATCGCGATGTTATATTAGATAGACAAAGGGGCTTATACCTCACAATTGCTAAACTTGATTACCAGACTTGTATCTAATATTATCGGACTTGAACCTAGCAAGTCTGAAACTATAGGTGGATTTTCTTTTAGTTTTTTGAGAGGTTTTATGAAAATACAAAAATGGATGAGTTTTATTCTAAAAAGAAAGTTAAATTGAATTGATAGAAGGTTAAATTCGGATATTTTTTTTTGTGTTATGTCATTTCTCTTATCTAAGTGATTGAACATAAAAATAGAAATTGATAGATCTCTGTATATGATGTACAGTTTGTATGTGTATATATATATATATAGAGACACCTTGGACTACAAGTTATTTTCAAGTTTGACACTACGCTCTCGTTCTTACACCTGATCAACATTCTGGTGACTTAGCATGTAAACTCACACATGGATTGGATCGAGCTTCTCATGCTCAACCAAGACTGATATACAAGGTGTAAAATACTGGAATCGGACGCTAGACCGATCCCATCCGATTCCTGTCTGGACCGCTGGTCCGGACTACTACCGGCCAGTCTGGATCCAGTACAGGAAATAAAAGAAAATTTAAAAATTTCAGACCGGCTCCATACTGGTGGAACCGGCGGGACCAGTCGCGTAGACCGTTGGAATTGATCGCTGGACTGCCGGACCGCCGGTATTGATTGTCGGACTGGTGGACCGGCAGTACCGGATGTCGGATTGGAGGGACCGATCGTCGGACTGCCGGAACCGATCACTGACCGGCCGGACTAGTCATCAGATCGCCAGTTCATAACATGGCAATACAAGTCTTTATATCGCGGATTGGAACATGACCGCTATGATCCGATCCCAGTCCGGACCGACCGGTATAGATCGATATCGCCTGATTCGTGAAACCATATTGATATACACCAAGTTTCAGTCTCAAAGTAGATTCATCTCAAACCAAAGTCTTTTTGCTTTTGAATAAAATTTTAAAAATTTTATGACTATGACACGTGATAAAACCTAAACACTCTTTTTTTTTTTTTATGACAAAAATGGTATTGTCTCAACTAGAAAACCTTTCGCCTTTGACTGTAGTTTCCTCATGGGCCCAAATGGATTGTTTCTGGCGCGTTTCCGAACGATCAGGAGAGTGCTCACTACATGGGCGTGCACCCTATCATCAGTCACACTACCAGTCACTGTTAGCGTGCCAGCATTGGGGAAATCATCACATTTAGAGAAACATTTTGCTTGGATTTTTAGAGAGAGATATAAAAAGAGGAGAGAGAAACGGGAAACCCTAGATGGTATGACTTCCCCAGAAAATGTATGATTATGTCTTAGTTTGCAAATTTGAATTCCGTCTTCACTACCTATCTGGGATCTGAAGCTACTGAAATGGCGTCCAACGCTAGTAAGCAACTCTGGAGCTATCAACATTTCCGATTTCCTTCTCAAAACTTTCATCAGAATATCTTTCCTTGGTTGAGCTTCTGATTTATTTATTTATTTTCATTTTTTTCGTTATGAATGACTGATTTTGGA
The DNA here is from genome assembly GCA_031762675.1 of Pachysandra terminalis. Classification (NCBI taxonomy): domain Eukaryota; kingdom Viridiplantae; phylum Streptophyta; class Magnoliopsida; order Buxales; family Buxaceae; genus Pachysandra; species Pachysandra terminalis. Next base: position 12,080 of record JAUPMG010040438.1, on the reverse strand, counting down.
AGAAATGAGGATGGATTGAGCTGATGGGATTTTTTTGAAATGTGCCTTTGTAGATGCTTCTTTGGATAATTTTACAGTATGAGTGATGCTAATTGTTTGTTCAGGTTTTGAGCTTCTGATGGTTAGTTTGGGTTTTCATTTGGTGGTCTCATCGAAGGTTTCAGCTCTTAAAAATGTTATGTTTCTCATGGACTTAGTAGAATCCTCTTGAGATTTTGTTATCTGGAGACAAAACTTGATGATTCAGCTGCTTAACTTCTCTCTCCGGTAGCAAGTTTTTTCCCCATTTTTAGCAGTTCTGGTCGAGCTTATTTCCCATCTCCTGTATCATTTGTTCCTATTTTTTTTTAGCAGTTTTGATTGTTCTTGAGTAGGCAATAGGGATAATGTATCTTGTGCATGCTACTTAAAATGATAGGAAAAAATAGGAAAGAGAGATATTTTGGTTAATTTATTAGGTGCTTTCTTATGGTTATATTTATTGTTTGTTCATTGTGCAAAACCTCTTGCTTCAGTATTTGAGTATGACTGCATATCCTGTTATGGTGTTAAAATGGTCAGCTTCGTAGTTGCTTTGATTTGAATGTTTCCTTGTACATGAAAATAGTTCACAACTGCATGTGATACTTGGTTTCATTTATAGAGTATTTAGATACCCTTTGTTGATTTTCTAATTATTTGTTGTCTATGTTTGAAGTAGAACAGTACTTTTCGTTACTGAGGGAAGTAAGCATAGGATAGGATCTGCACATGACATTATGAGTTGATTCAAGGATGAATAGCCATCATTGTGGCAGAATCTTTTATAGAATACATGCAGTTCTACTATTTGTTTTCTTTTGGTAAAACTGCAGGGTTTGTGAACCTCTGCCGGGGGGATATATGCTAGTTTCAAATGGTTCTTGAATCTTGATAGAAATGAAGTATAGAATCTGTCTTTTATTTCTATATCTCAAGAGTTCCTTTATTGCAGGGTCGTCAGTTTTCTTCTCATTCAAGAGTTCATTTAAATTTATCGACAAATCTTCTCTTTTGTATGCAAAAGGACACATGTTTACTGTGGCCCCAATAATTAGTTAAGGACTTTTCCTCATGTCTAGGTTTTGAGGGATTGCTCCTTTGGAAAATGGTATTTGTGTAGGTTATAGCTTACTGCATATTGTATGCTCATGTTATATTCTCACAGATTAACATTTTTCTCCAATCATTTTTTTTTATAATTAAAAAAAATTATCTAGATTCTCTCCAACCATTTTTTGCTTCTAGAGTTTTGAGTTGTATCTATGATGGACATAAGCATATATTCATTATGATGCATGTTATTTGCTGTACCTTTGTAAATGGTGGTATATTAAATATCATCATCAACTTAATGCTTTATCATAACTACTAGGTCGACGATGTGAATGGACCACACAGTTACAAGGTTGTCAAATTGTGAATCAAATTGAAAATTGTAGGGGGCCACTTAGAATCAAATCGTAATTTTGAATCATAAATCATAAAATTGATCATAGTTTTAGTAGAAGTAAGGTTTGGGGTTTAGTTTTTGGGATTTCTCTTAGGAAAAAGGTTTTGATTGTTTAAAATAAGCAAGCAGGTACTTCTTTATGTATACTTGGTCATTTTAGAGTACTATATTATATTATAAACAAGGATTGGTTGAAGTGGCTTGGGTGTTTTCCAAAAGGGGTAAATAGTACTGTATATTTAATAATTTTATACTACTTTTGCCAGGGAGATGAAGATCTGGTGTTACCTATTAGGATTGATTGGAGTGGCTTGGGTCATGCTAAAGGATGTTCAGTCCTTCATGGTACAGTGGAGATTCCCGATGTGGGAAGAGGTGGAGGTTTATGAATAGAGCAGTTTGCTTCGTCATTTTTTGGTCCATTTGGCTTGAAAGGAATAGGAGAATCATTCAAGGTGAAAGGTCATGGCAGATGATCACTGATTCTATCAAGGCTACGGCCTCTTTTTGGGTCAGTGTTTTTACCAGATTCAGGGGTTTCTCTACATCTGAGATTGGAGGATTTTAGCAGCCACATCCATGACTTCGTATGTTTCACAGGTGAGCTGGTCTTCCCCACCTTGGGGGAATTACTAAGCTCAACGTCGATGGGTAACATTATCCATGCTTTTTCTGTCCCATCAGAGATTGTTATGCATTGAGTGAAGAGATTTTGGCACTTCTTTCAGGCTTGAGGGAGGCGGTTTCATTGGGTATCCAGGATTTGGAGGTGGAGGGGGATTCAACGACTGTTAAATCTTGGCTCACAAATGGACAGTTACACTCTTGGAGGCTATTTCATTTTGTGAGATTAACTGGCATACTCATTTCTGGTTTGAATATTTCCTTTAAACATACATGAAGATCGTTGCATTGGCGGACATATTAGCTAGAAGAGGGGTGCATAGAGAGTCTTTGTTTTCAGGCATAGTCACAGTAGAGATGATTGATGTTTAGCTAGATCCTTATGTCTTTCAATTTTTTTATTTATTTTATTTTTTTGTTTTGTGGTTTTCCTTTGAGAGCGCTTGTTGCTTTAGTTTTATTTCGTTCTTCTTTCTTCCGGTCATTCCTTGTTACCTTTTTGTAGTCTTTTCTTTTCTTCTTTTAATAATATCCTTTTCGTTATTCATCAAAAAAAAAAAGGATCAAACCAAAAAGGGTGAATTTTCAGTATAAAAAGAAGCAGACATTTTTTTAGTGTTTTAGAGTTGAATCATTTGAATCGTATCATTAAATTGCAATTCGTAAGATTCAATGTATAAATCGTAAGATTCAAACATAAACCAATCTTTTCACTGATTTGAATCGATCTATGGTCAAATCGAATTGAATCCTAAGATTCACACAATGAATTGTAAGATTTTAACAGCATAGTGCAGTTAGTATGCTTTACCTTGTTCATAATCTGTTATGCTAAAATGAATTTTGAGTTGATTATGCCATAAAATTTCCGTAGTTCAGCATGTTTTGATCAATTTAAGCAATCCGTGTATATTTGTGTGTGTGTGTGTATCCACTCTATCGTTTGTGTGTATGTGTATTTTTGTGTGTCTTTGCCTTCTATTAATATTTAGTTTTCTATATGATATTGCATCCATCAGTTCTTTTTTGACATTTTTATTGCATTTATTATGTTTTTTGTTGTCAAAAATGCATGCTGTAGTAGTTCACTTATATTAAGTTTATTTAGGTGTCCCAGAACTCTTGATGTATAAGAACCGCTTACAAACATATGCTCAAAGATCGGCCATACATCTCCCAATTTATCATACAGTTAATGAAGGATATCCGCATGCACCAAGGTTTAGGGCTACTGTCTTGGTTGATGGAGCAACTTACAAGTCTGTAAACACATTTTCACATCGAAAAGCAGCTGAGCAGGATGTCGCCAAACTTGCGCTCGATTGCATATCAAAAAAACTAAGAGATGGAGGATGCCCATTTATTCATGAGGTGTGTTGCATGCTTGCTTTAAATTCTGTACTGGGAGAAACTAAGTTGACTTTTTTCATTTGGGATTCTTATGATTTGATTGTCGAAGCAACCTGGTCAATGATTCAGTTAACAATTCAACCATTAACCTTGTTGCGTGGCATTATTAACTTGTAACAATGCACTTTTGGCAAAGTCAAATGCTAAAAGGAAAAAATAATCCTTGGTTGCATATCTTCTTTATTAGCTAATCAGTTTAATTGGTGTAGTTATTTTTCTAAGGGAGACCAATAACTTTTTAGACTTGAAATTTGGCACTTGATGTATGTGAAACAAATTCTTTGGTGTTTTTCTGTACTTTCATACTGAGTTGAGTATAATTCTATGCAACTTGAAATGATTCATAGTCCAGAATATTTAAAATGAGAACTTATTTCTTCATATGCAGTTCTAAGAAGGAATTGCTGAGTTAGACCATTGGTTTACATGAAATGAATGTGATATGAGGTCTTAATGGCCCTTCTCTAGTCTAGTCTACCCGAGACCCATTTGAGAACCTAATTGCAGAAGACAGTACATGTGACATCTTATGCCTTGCTCACTTTAGAATAGTGCAACATATGATCTATTCATAAAATTTGCTATTTCCTTTCAATCACTAAATACATTTAAGCATATGGATTAATATTTATTTATTCGCAAGTATTAATGTTAAACACCAGCATTAATTAATATAAAAAACAATAATATTATTTGCATTGATTTTCTGTAACTTTATCTTAAACATCTTTGTTAAGTGGACCTTGCAATTTGAACCATGGTTTTAAATTTTGTTGAAATTTTGATTTCATTCATGTAGGGCGAAATTGGAATCCCAAAATTTCGCTTTGAAAATTTTTGGACTAAATCGTCGGAAATTTCGTGAAATTTTGACAACAGCTCAAAAAAAAGATGTTGAAATAAGTTAATTTCGGTCAAAACAATAATTATGGTTAACCACACTTTCTTGCTTACACACAATAACAAGGAAGTTACTATGCATAGGCTTTGAAATGTTGGTGACATGTTACCCAAATTGGACCTAGCGACGTAAGACATCAGGGGAATCACTTTATGTCGATTTTCCCTGATGTCGATATGCACTTGAAGGAATTTTTTCATGTGTTGAGCGACACATGCGAAAGTTGAGTATTTGAATGATTGAAATTTCCCAATTTCTTTTCTTCCCTCATTACTTTCACACCAAATCGCTTCCAATTTTTTGCTACTTTCATTTAGATTTGTGTATAAAAAGACAAATCTAACGTACCTTGTAGTAAAAGATTGAAGATTCAACACTCCACTCGGCGCATTGAAGGTAAAACGTGTTTTTTAAGTTTTATTGTTTTTAAACTTATTCAAGTTGCTTGAAAATAATATATATGATTTAACGACACCCGATCTATCTATAGGTGTCTTTCTTTCTTTTTTTTGAAAAAGTAAAAATAATATTTATTTTTAAATAAAAAAATCATTTAAATTTATTTATTTTTAAAATATTTTATGACATTTTTATGATATAAAGTTTGCTTTAATTATAAAAATATATACTATTAATTAGACTAGTTTATTATCCATGCAAATCGGTGATCAATATTTATTATTTAATTAGTTGTTAATTTAAATTTTTTTAAAAGTATAGAAAAATACATTAAATTCTAATAAAAACGTAAAAATTATTAAAGCATATTAAAAGTTTAGAAAGAAATTTAATACACATTTGTAGTGCATAAGCTATGTAGAATGTGCCGTTAAAAGATTTTTCTAGTAATTGAAATAAAAAATATTGAATCTGGGGAAATTTCCCCCATGTCGGCGACATGTCGCTGGCCAGACTCGGTAACATGGCTAGTGATATCGACATTGTAAACCTTGATTATGTACAAGCAGTGTTTTGAATGTCCCCGACATGTCCTTAATTTTGAAGGGGCGACATGACACATTGGCAGAAGTCCCTCCATCGTTTTTTTCCACCATGTCCCCATATGTCGTCAACATGTCATAACATTTCACAACATGTCGACTACATGTGTAGCGAAATGTGGGGGACAGTGCAAAAAAGTAAAGTTTTGTCAAAAAAGAGAAAAAAATGGGTGAAAATAGAACTTTTTGTTTAATTGTAACTTTGTAGCAATCTAATATAGAGATAAATACATTTAAATAACCAAAATATGACAAAAAATGTTTATATATATTTAATGACATATACTTGGAAGGTATGATTGCGTACTGGAATGTGAAAAAAATGGAGAAATCATCCACTTGGATGGTATGATTGCATACTGGCATGTGGAAAAATGAAGAAATCATCCACAAGGATAGTCTAAATAAGACAATCATATTTAAATACACTAAACACAATAAAATTGACCAAGTGGCATAATACAATGAGATGAAATAAGCAAACATAACAAGACATCAGTACATCACATCCATAGAGAGTGGCATTCCAATTCAACATCAACATCAACATCAACATCATCACCCCATCTACCCTATATATGCATTGGTTTTGTCATATTTTGGATTATTAAACGTATTTAGTTCTAAGTTAGATCCATACAAAGTTTCATTAAAAAAATACCTATTTTCACCCTTTTTTTCATTTTTTTTTCTTCATTCTCTTCTTTTTTCCACCATGTCACCAACATCTCTGGAAAGGTCTGGTGACATGTCTTGCGACAACGACATTTACAACCTCAAAAATTTCACAAAATTTCATTTCGATCTGAATAACTGAAATCATCGAAATTTTGGTTGTTTTAGCACTGATTAACTGATCCTTCAAATCGGCTGTTTAAGCACTTGTAATTCCAATTAGATAGGTGCTAAGTTAATTCTATGAATCCAACTCTATTCAGGTGCTATTAGGGTTTATTGAACTTTATTTAGGCTTCAATTGTTTTTTGGAATAAGAAGTGTCAAGAATTCTAATTCAATTTCCAAGACAGAATTGAGATTTCAGTGGTTAGATGACTTGGATGAATTGGAGTTTGGAATCATAATTCAGTGAGAAATAGGTTTGAATGTTAATTTCACTGATTGAATGACCCTACAGAATTCAATAAGACTTTATTGATACTTTAATAAAAATATAAAATATGCAATGAAAAAAGGTAAATATCATAAAGAACAATCTAGTCGAACGAGTCTCAATGCAATGAAAAATATGTTTGTGTTATGTTGTTACTAGGTTCATATAAATGTTAGTGGGTTCCACTTTTAATGTTTATATAAGTCTCATGCCAACAATAATCCAATTGAATGAGTCTCACCGTGCTCTGTGTATCTTTCATTTGAATGTGAACTTGATAATAATATAGCACATACTTTTTCAATAATTACATCGTTTTACAAAACCTAAGCATAAATTATTACCATTAAATATGCTCATGATCCATTCAAGAGAGTATATAACATTTTAAGTCTCAAGTCTCTGACTACCAAAAATGGTGCATATTATAAAGTATAAACAACATAAATAAGATTACTGAATTATACATCAAGATCTACACCTTCTTCAATTCAATCAGACGGCATGAGGAATACTCGAACTTCCTTGCATCACTCATCAACATATCATCCGTTTTAAGAAATTTTGTCACTTAAAGGTCCGGAACCTTGGGGATCTCTTCAAACATTATTTGTATACTCGCTTTAATGGGCTCAAAAGCTAATGCTCTGTTAATTGAATGAGCCATATAGGTGAAAATGAGGGATTGTGTGTCTCTTATACAATTCCTCTTCCTTGAAGATTATAAAAGTGATGTGGACAATGGTGTATGTCTATAGTATAAGTTGAAGGGTCAATGGTAGGAGAAGGTACATCATCAATCACCTACTCACCAATGCCAATGGTGCCTAGAAAAAAAATATAATAATAATCCCTTCATTAGCTTCAAAGGCCTCTTGCACCTTTTCACCATGTTTTATGCCATCTTCATTTGCACGATCTTGGTTGCAAATGATGTCGAAGTCATCCCAATTATCATTCACATTTCTTTGATTGCCGTTTGCGCTTGTATGCGATTATTGGGAATACAACAAAAATATAAGAAATTAGTATATTATAAATCAATAACTTATAAACATATAGATGTTGTATTCACTAAAATTATGGTATACCTGACAAAAAGCATTTTATACATTTTCATCTTCCACATGCACCATATTTTTAGTATGATCCCGTCCAAAATCACATTGTCTAATGATCTCACTAACAATGCATTATGTTTGTACTAAGTTCTAAGACTAGCTTTGGAGATTGAGGCGCCACATTACTCCTTTGTAAGATTAGTAGTTGCAGTAAAAGCTGAAGGTTTCCATCCGTCCATCACGGGTTCATACAACAGTAACTTAGAACATTCTAAAACCTTATCCTTCGTACATAATTACATATCTTAGCATCATAACAACTTTCAAAATGATCCATACACATTTCCATGTTATACGTAGAAAAAAATCCAATATCCAAAACTGCAAAACATAAATTGTTGCATCATATGCAATAAAGGCCTAATGCCATTTCATCAAATTATGTTTGTCATCTTCCCGAAAAAAGACATTGGCACAAAACGAATCTGAGGCTGATCCTTCCGAACAAGGCAGTGCATATTGAATCTTTGTGTTGCGCTCACAAATTCCCAAGGCATTTTATAACTAAGGGTGGAGCCAGGGGGCGAGTGGGGGTAATTGCCCCCACTGAAAAAAATATTTCTTATGTATATATATTGTATTTTTCCCCCACTATTTTTTTTCCTTTTTTGTTCAACATTAGTAAATAGTAACTAACGTGCCCCTTTTTTGTTTTTGTTTGTTTTTAATCTTTGTTACAACTTGATGTGTATTAGAACTATTGAAATTGTATAAAGTGTAATTACTCTCTTTTTTGCTTTTTATTTTTCTTTGTCTTTAATACAGTTTGATGTGTATTAGATATCTTGTAAATCACTAAATTGGATAGCATATAATTGCACTTTTTTTCTTTATCTTTAATACAATTTGATGTGTATTAGGACTCTTGTAAGATGTAGTTGTTTAATACTCTTTATGATTTTTAATAGGTTTATAACAGTATCCACTTTTAACGAGTTCTAACAAATCATCTTTATCCATAGTTTAATGTTCTCTTTTTGATAATGAAGTTGAAGTTGAGTAATGGTTTCCACTTCTTTTATTTATAATTATTAATTAATTTAATTAAAACTGTTACTGTTCATTCATCCATGAGTGGCCTTTTATCCTTGGAATTCTGATATGAAAAATATATGAGAGAGTCAAAGAGATATTGTGATTTGTGAAAGAGAGAGTGCACCTATTAACTTTGGTTAAGATTTCTCAATTTTATTTACAAACTACAATGACCATTCGGTTTCTATTTCTCACTCATTTCATTTTTTAAGAGTTATTTGACACATGATCAAATGGTTTTGAATCTTGACTCGTACTTGAGAAAATCAAATAAATTGATCCCTTGTGCCTTTTTCCCTTTCATTGGTCTAAAAATAAAGACGCCTCTAGTGTTTTTTAAGAATTAAGAGGCATTGCTCTACAACTTTACATTGAATAATTATTTTTCTCCACCAGTTCCTCCAGTTCTTGAGATGATACGGGTAAGTTAAAGAAGTTTTTTATTGTTTATTATAGATCCATTTACTTCTCCTTGCTTTATTTGAGTCATTGACATATTCTATAATTCTGAATTTGATTTTTTTTTTCTTTTTCCTTTCTATGATCTATGGAAGTCTGAATCTGATATATATATATATATATAAAAACCTGCATTATTTAATAGTGTGGGATTTAGCGGTGGGGGTGGGGGAATGGAAGCCTAAAGGGAGAAGCGGAAAGTAGTGAATGGAGAGTTAGTTTAGTGTCCTCCTTTATTAAGATAAGGAATAAACTTGGAAAAAAAAAGACTACAATTGAATTGGTTTGTTTGATTTATGAATTAGAAAATGATATTAACAAGTACCATTGTTTACCCCTCTACGACAAAATTCTGGCTCTTACCCTGTTATGACAATCCCTTGCTTTTGATTCCAATATCGACCTTGATCGTCAAGTAGAACTATTACTCGAACATGTTTTCCATCTAAGGCTCCAAGACAATTCTGAGGAAGGTATAAGGAAATAGGTTTCATGAGCCTGAACAAACTATGCTATTATAACTTGTGTAGAAATTAAGATTTTGTTTATAAATAGGATTCAGAAATTATGATTTTCTGAATCATCTACGTCGTGTTTTGATTCTTTCATAAAATCTTTCTTCTAGTTGAGCACGACTCTTTTGAGATAAAATCAAAATGAATGCCAAAAGTATCCTCCAAGCGGCTAAAATGACACTTGATTACACTAAATTTTACGTCATGAGTAAGGATATGTAAGAACATTGCAGCTGATTCTTCAAGGTGATATTGGACAACCCTATCATTTTGTGAAGGATTTCACATAACTTAATGAAATTTTCGCTTGGTAAGGCACAAGCCATAGCTGGTATCTATGGCACAACGTTTCAATTAAAGCTGCCTTAACAACTCATTATCTTCCTTAGGTTCTTTCACCATATGTTTTCATAGTTCCAGGCTGCAATTGCTGTGATTGTAGCATGGGCATTTAAAAAGAAGATTATGCCTGTTCAATTTCTATCATCGTTGTCAATATCGGAAAATGGAGACCCAACAACTCATCATCTATATGTGAAACCGTCAAACAAGTATCAAATGACCTATTAATCATGCACTTGAGATTGTTTCCTACTATTTTAACAGAGATTTACTCACTTTCTTACCGCCCATACATTAAGCCTGATCCCAAGTATTGTTTCAGTCATAAAGGAATAATAAATAGGCGGTCATCTGGAACTTCAATTCATTTGCCCCCTTACACACATATATGCCAAGTGATACATTTCTAGATAAGGCCATTGAATTGTTATCAAATAGGAAAGTACAATAAAAGCTTATTACTTGAAGAATTCAATTTTTTTTATTATGTATAGACGTGTAAACATGCCTATATAGAAGCTTAAAAAATCATAGAACTATATATACACAACCAAAGTTATAGTTAGGGGGCTAATGTTAGAATATTCCTCTGAATCCAATAGTTATGGGCATTGTTCCAGATAACCTCCTTTGTCCCCTCTACCTGTAAAAGAAGAGAACATATGAGAAATGTGGTGTTATGAGCACGTTGCAATAGTAAATGAATTGATAGCATGGAACTTAGCGTGTGTATATGCATGTAAGCTGAATTGTAATATCATAATGCAGTTCAGGTGTGGAATTTCTTTCTCATAGTCATTGGTTTTGATTGAATCAAGCCGAATTCGGTTTGAGAATTGATGATCCAATGGGCTTTTCCTGGGTTGTGTAAGAAAGGTCAGATTATGTACAGAACACTTTTCTTTGCTGCCCTTTGGAGGATATGGTGGGAGAGAAATAGAAGGATCTTTGAAGGCAAGAGTAGGGGTGTTGAGGCTACTTTCGATTCCATCTTGACTATGGCGGTTTCTTGGTTGACCTTCCTTCCGGAATTCAGAGATTTGGCGTGGACTGATCTTATTAGATGTTGGGCCACCGTGGCTTTCTTGTAGTTTGGTGGCCTGTCTCCTTGTCTTCTATGGTTCCCCGTATTAGTGAACTGTGGCGTCTAGCTTTTGTATTCGGGATATGCCCCCCTGTTGTATAGTCTTTTGTTTTGTTTCTTCACCTGCTGTAATCTCTTTTTTCTCATTATCTATGTCATTGCATTACGATCAAAAAAATAATAGCATAATGCAGTCCACAAATTCAGTAGAATTAGAGTTAATACATAAGCAGGAGAAAGAATTGATGCTAAAAGGGAATCAGCTTCAAGCATAAAGTGAGCATAAGGCTGCAATTTGCAACATCTCAAGAATAGAAAAGTATCTAAGGTGCAACATTATTGATGGCAACTATGTATCTAATATATAAGCAGGAGAAAGAATTGATGCTAAAAGGGAATCAGCTTAAAGCATAGCAAGGTTTTAAATTTCGATTTCGCCAGACACTTAGCTAAGGGGGGTCTGGCGAAATTTCGCCTAAATTTTGCCATATTTGCCGAAATGGGGAAATATCGCCATTTTGCCAAGGGGGGAAATGACGACCTTTCGGCGGCATGCTGTGGAATGCCGGCGAAATTTAAAACCATGGCATAAAGTGAACAAAAGACCGTAATTTGCAACATCTCAAGAATAGAAAAATATCTAAGGTGCAATATTATTGATGACAACTATGTATTTTTCCTTGACCAAGCATGGCAAAGCAAAACTAGTTCAAAATGCTACATTTTATTCTTTCTTGCTGTAAAACACTGCCAATATCAGATACTAGGGTCACAGTTTGGTTCTTTAATGAGTTCTCACCATTCGAATGAAAATCAAACAAATTGTCAAATACTTCACTGACAATAATCTAGAACAACTGCTTGTAGAAATTAGGAACATTGCACTTGGGGTATTAGGTCATAAATCTGAAGCACAAAAGAACGCAGACACCTGTGCAAAGCATGTGTCCTCTACTATACTTATATATTCTTATTTTAACTGTCACATTCTGGTTGTATATATATA
>JAUPMG010040419.1:0-14280 GCA_031762675.1 Pachysandra terminalis | reverse complement strand
GAGATTCTCTCTTTTCTAGCTAAAAATTTTGTTCAGTAGAGTATTAATGTTGTTGATGATGGATACTCTTCTTTGGAATATTGATCCTTCTTGATGAAAAGAAAAGAACAACAATGCAGATAGAACGAGATCTACTTAGCTAAAACTATTAGTGAGTAGAGATTGATGTTTTTGATGATGATGTAGATACTCTCTTCTCTAGAGTATTGATGTTGTTGAAACTGAGAATGTAGAGCTCAGAATGAATTTGAAAATTGAAGAGAAAACGGGAACAACTAAAATAACGCAAAAAAACATTAATGAAAACGCCGTTAACGACATTAATTTTTTTATTTGAATAACACATAAGTACCCTTACAACTAGGTACCCTTGCTAATTTGCCTTGGGTACCATTTTGATATCCACGTGGCAGCAATCCAACGGTGATGCATGGATTGCTGTACGTCTTAAGCTGTAGAGGATGGAGCCCCCCTAAGAAAGTGTTGGAATCGTGTTTAGTGTGGATTAGATGGATTCTCAATCAGTGACCGAGGCTTTTTTATCAAAGGCACTTATAAACGTTTATCGTCGAACACGTCTAAAAGCACACGCAAACATATAAAATATAATTCATTTCCCATCATTTGATAGGCACGTCATCCATGACCCTAGAATTCAGGAATTTTTTTTTTCAGGGCAAAAAAAAAAAAGAACCAATTCTTACAAATGCTCCTTAACTTCTCTTTGAGTTCCGTCTTATGGGTTGTTGGTAACCCGGAAGAAGAATTCAGGTTAGGTTTTCTGGTCAATGCAGTTCCGTGGAGTCACGCCCTTCCGATAGCCATTAGCATTACAGGCCCTTCAGCTCGTTGCGCCTTACGGATGCTACCTGCAGCCACCATCTGGTCAATTGGTTGAGATTCTTTTTTTAATACACAAAACTCAAAAATGCTGAGAATTGAGCGATTGCGGAGGGTAGAACCCTCCTTGCTTAAGGATCGTTCTGCTATAATATATAGAGATATAGCTAGTATTTTAATGGGTTTGTAAGGAAAATATAGGATGCAGTGAAACAAATGGCATCCCTGCAGGATTATATAGAGACCATGCAAACAGACAAAAAGGGACTCTAAATCAGTGTTTAAAAACTCGTGAGTAACTCGGAAAACTCGGCCGAGTTACTTGGATCGGTGGTTGGCTGATTAACTTGCCCTAAAAATTAGGGAGAGGTTAACTAGCTGGTCACCAGAACACTCGGCCAAGTTACTCGTAAACTCGCCCGATTAACTAGGATTTAGACCAAAATACCCTTTTAATTAATCCCTAATTACACACTTAAATAAAAAGCTTAAAAGTAGATTTTTTTTTTTTTTTTTTTTAAACACAACTTACTAAAACGACTCTTCACATTCTTTCTTAGTTAATGTTACGTTGAATTTAGCAAGTTAGCAACAACTAATAAAGATTTTTAAATAAAAAAAAAACCTAAATCGTTGGGAATCTTTTGAGAGAGTTTGTTGCTTAAAGCTTTCAACTTCAAAGAGTTCAATAAATTCAAAACTCTTCAAAGAGTTCACTAGATTTGAATCCCTCAAAAGTGTTTAGAATGGTAAGTTTTTTTTTTTTTTTTTCAATCGACTATTTATTATAGGCTTTTTTATTTTGTTTCTTTTTATAAGTATAAATTTTATGGGTTAGTCTTAAGTCATAAAAGATTGTTATTGTTAGTCATAATAGGTTATTCATAAAATATTTAAATATATCATCAAGACTTTTCTGCATTTTTTATGATTTCTCGTATTTGTTTAATTTTTATTATATTTTTAATAGACCTTTCTGTATTTTATATGATTTTCTCATATTTTTTTATTTTTATTTTATTTTTAATATATTAATTTACTTTTGTACTGACCAGCGGGTAACTAGGACGGAGTTACTCAGATAGGTAGACTTCCAAGTTACTAGTCCTATCCGAGTTTTTAAACACTGGTCTAAATGAAAGGAAATGTATGTTGGATTGTCTTATAGGTTTAAGTGGTTTGATAAGACATGGCCTTTTCTCCCACTGAAGAGCACTTATGTGTTCAATTAATCTATATTGTACATTTCTATTGTCTAGTCATCCCAATCATGGTGGTCATATGATTATTTTAAGAACCGGCCCGGACATTGAACCGCTGATGAGAACGATCCGGTTCAACTGACAGTCCAAATCAAAAGAACCGAGAGATATTTTTGACATACAAGGAAAATTTGAGAAAATCCAAAATATCCAGTTCACAACCGGTTTTTAACTCTTTCCCACCCAATTTTCACTAGTTCATCTTGTTTGATCCTGTTTATACCGAATTTATAATCAAATCAAACCATTAAGATGTTCGGTTGACGGTATAACCATTTTGACTGGCCAGAGCAAGAATCTTACTGCATTTGCCACCTAATTGAATTTGCCAGTGAGTTCAAGAATCTTACTGAATTTGCCACCTAATTGGCCATAACCGTCGACCCATAATTTGCTAATTTGCCACTCTAGTACCGTTCCTGTACTTCAAAGCAGATGCCTTCTACGAATCTTCCAATATTTTTAGCAAAGGCTTTCCAAAGACTAACCCATAAGAAGTAAGAACCCTGATAACTTCTAGGAGTCCAACCTCTAGTCTCACTGTCATATTCAGCAAGAATCACCTTCCTCCACATTCATTCCCTTTCTTCTCCAAACCACTAGTACCATTTCCCTAATAGTGCTTCATTAAAATTTACTATGCATCTCACTCCTAACACCCTGATGAATTAGTTTACAAACATCAGCCACTTCACCAAATGGTACTTCTTGTCCTCCCCTCTACCACTCCAGGGGAAATCTCTTTGGATTCTTCCAATCTATGTGGGTCACTGCTACTGAAACTTTGAATACTGAGAGGAAATATGCAGGAAGGTTCGATAACAAACTTCTTTTTAAGGTCAATTTACCCCCTTAGGACAATTAGCGAGTGTTCCATGCAGCCATTTTCTTCTCATAACGCTCTAATATTTTATCCCATACAGAAGTAGCCTTGATGTCACAACCCCAGACCTGGACTTGTCTGAATCTCGAGGTGCGATTATCATAGCAGATCAATTATGGTTACAAAAGTACTTTTAAGATTTAATTCTCAACTTAGACAAACCATATTTCGAACAGACTGCAATTAAAAGAAAATAGACCATAAATCTTATATATACATAACCTATCTAACTTCAGAACTATACATTCAAAACATAAAGTAACTCGAACCAATTCTACTAGACCCAGAAGGTGCGACCACTACGATCCCCAGTCACTGTAAAAATTGTAATAATAAAAGTGAGCTAAACAGCTCAATAACTAACCATAACCATAATCAGTAAGGTTCATTTAAAACATAACAGATAATCCAATATTTCATAACAATTCAAATATCAAAAACTTATGATACAGTTCAATGAAATAGCTTCACTAAGAAATACCAAACTTAAAAATTCTAAATAAAACGAGAGATTAAAATAATCTAGGCATACATATAAATGCCCACACTGTCATATAGCTAAATGGCACTGAATATCGAGTGCCAATGCGTAATGATAGCCAAAGCAAAGCTCACGTCTCATACCGGCACAAGTGCTCACGGTAATCCCAATAATCAAATGAGGTCCAGATAATTCACAAATATCCTCACTGATGTCAGTCAGGTCAAAGTCTCACAACTGTCAATAGAAGCCAGATATCCTTATTCATCAGATGAGGTCAGACCACTTGGCCAAGGGTCTAGAAATTTGTTCATCGGCATAGTATTATTTTCAGAAAAATCCTTACAAATATAATTCATCATCATCATTATATGCCTTATCTAAACTAGTTGGGATCAGCAACAAGAATCCTATTCTTCCATCCAAATCTGTCAAAAACCATATATTCAGTCAAATTATAAGTATGCAAATCCCTTTTGATTGACTCTATCCATGTTCTTTTGGTTCTTCCTCTCCCCCTCATAGGACCTTCAATGATTTCTCTCTCACACCTTCTCACTTCTCACAACTGCTTCCCTGGGTCTTCGCTTTATATGTCCAAACCATCTTAACCGACTTTTTTTTTCCGTATCTCCTAACTGAGCCACACCCAAACAATCTTGAATATGTCCATTCGTCACCTTATCTGTCCCAGTCTTCCCACACACTCATCTCAACATTCTCAACTCAGCAACGTTCATCCTATGCATATGTTGCTTCATTGTTGCCCAACATTCTGATTCATAAATCATAGCAGGCCTAATGGCTGTCCTATACTATTTTCCTTATATATATATATATCACATGAAATTCCTTTCAATTTCGCAATTGGCTCACTATTTAGATCGTATCGGATTCAGATTGTATTTCAAAATTCAGATATATATATATATATATATATATATATATATATATATATATCAAATTCAAATTTTATACAATATACCAGATTCAGAAGTTGAATTGTATATTGGAAAAACCAAATAGAAATCCCAATTCAAAATCCATATATCTAAAGGCTCAAAAATCCAAATGGAAACCCCAATTCAGAATTCAAATTTTTAGAAGTTCAGAAATCCAAAGAGAAACCATAATTTAGAATTCAATATTTAAAAGTTCAAAAATCTGAATAGAAACCCTACTTTAGAGTTCAAATATTTAGAAGCTCAAAAATTCAAATAAAACCATAATTCAGCATTCAAATATTTAGAAGCTCCAAATTTTAAATCAAAACCCAAACTCAGAACCCAATTGACTAAGGTTAGGTACTTACAGTTGCAATCAGTCCAAACATGTCAATCCTTAACCAATCCAGTCAATTCAAATATGAATGAACAAGTTTCCCTCATTTTCCTTCCTTTTCTTTTCTCATCTTTCCCAGGCTTACTCTCAGCTACTCTTCTCATTTTCAAGACTTCGGATTCTTCAGATTTAAGGCAAGTCTTAATTACCTATAGGTAAATGTCAAGAGCCTAGAAGTGCAAGAGGTTAGGGACAAATGTCAACATACAAGTACAAGGTGTCAACAAGGTAGTAACAAATGTCAATACATTAATGCGGGGTGACAACAAGTTAGTAAAACCTATCAATACATTAGTACGAGGTGTCAACAAACTAGTGACAAGTGCCATATGCAAGTAACAAGGACAAGTGTCAAGTACGAAGTGTCAACAGGCTAGGGGCAAGGCAATATATTAGTACAAGGTGTCAGCAAGCTAGAATGAGGTGTCATGCAAGTAGGTACTAGGTGTTATGTAAGTAAGGGCTGGTAATTTTACTCTGTAGCCCCAGGCATACATTATTTGTAACCATACAATCCCAATTATTTACATTCAGGCTTTATGTATATGTTGGGTCCTTACATTTGAAGGAAGAACCTAGGGAAAGTAACAGATACGTGGTGGAAAGTGTACCAACACAGCACCCCAAAATATCCTTCAACTGTTCCAAATTGATCATAACCCCCCAACAGCAAAAAAAACTCAGATTTATTCTCAACTCCGATATAACCTCATAACATAGGAATATACATCGTAAAGCCTTCAACTGATCCTGGGCTGTTCAACAGAAGATTAAGGTGTCATCTGCAAACTGCCTATCGAAAATAGATGGACCATGATCATTGACTACAACTACTACAAATAAGTTTCTATCAACCACCTTCCCAATCAATCTGCTAAAGCCTTTGCTGTTATTGTGAATAGAAATGGAGAAAGGGGATCTCCTTGTCGAAGACCTTTGGAGAATCCAAAGAAACCCGTTGGTGTACCATTCACCAAAACTGAATAAGTAACTGACAAATGCACCTACTTATCCATCATCTCCATTTCACCCAAACCCCATTCTCCTTGAGAGATACATCAGGAAATTCCAACATACATGATTGTATGCTTTTTCTATGTCAAGCTTACAGACCTACAGACCAGCCACTACTCTCCGTTTCTAAGGATTGAATCAGCACATTCATTTGGTATGAGAACTCAATTAATCATTTGCCTTGCACCCACAAACACACCTTCAGAGCTCGAGATAATATTAAGGAGAACCTTTTTTAGCCTATTTGCCAAGAGTTTTGCTAAAATTGTATACAAACTTCCCAACAGATTAATGGGGTTGAAGTCCTTCAAACTAATAGCACCTTCCTTCTTTGGATAAGGGGCGTTAGCACTTTTCTTAAATCTTACGGACTTAAAAAACTCCTGGAAATCCTTCAAGAGGTCCTCCTTAGTGATGTGCCAACATTTCTTATAAAATGCTAGGGTGAAACCATCTGATCCCGATGCCTTATCACCTTTCAATTCTTTCACCACTTCTCAAACCTCTTCTTCCACAAAAGGGGCTTCCAACCAATCCCTATCTTCTGGGCTTATCATGTCAAACTTCAGTCCATCTGCCAATGGTCTAAGAGAGCTTGTCTGTTTCAACAAATTTTAATAATATACTTACCACAGCTTTCTTGATTACTTTATGAATAACCATCAGGGGATATATATATATATAAAAATGCGAAATGAAGGAAATACACAAGAAAAAGAGCCAGTAAACCCAGCGCAAAAGGAGAGCACCAAGCCAAAAAACAACAGAAAGAAAAAGCAGTCCACAAAACAAAATAAACAAACGAAAAAAAACTACTACGACACGCAAGAACTCCAAGCCCGGAGAACACAAAACCAATCGCCTATCAAACACCAGCGTCAATCATCTCATCTATAGGTAATCTCACAAACATCTCCGCCCTGGCAATGCCATCTCTAGCTAGCCAATCCGCCGTCCCATTACCAGATCTTGGGATGTGGGCAAAGGATGCATGGATCCATTCACCCAGAGATCTGGCCATCCTAACTAAATCCATAAATCTCCAACGGCAAGATAGCGGCCCTGACATCCAAGAAATCATTGATGACGAGTCACCCTCAACCACCACCTAAGAGAAGCCCACTCTGACCTCCTCCCTACAACTCATGAGAAGGGCCAACAGCTCCGCCCTCCTAGAATCGCCCTCTCCCACCGAGCCCAAGAAAACATGTACAATATGACCACCAAGATCTCTGCACACCTTGCCGATCCCCGGATACCCCTGGATTACCTAACGAAGCCCCATCAAAATTAACTTTCAAAAAACCAGCCGGAAGGGGAGACCACCGACTCACCATAGACTGAACCCAAGGGAATGTAAGGGCAAAGCTAGACCAGCTCGTCAAAAGGTTTGACATAGATATCCCTTTGAAAGCTGGCAGAACTACCATCCAAGAGCAAACCAATGACAAAATCGCATCAATAATGATCCCTGTCAATCTACTCCTCTCCTAAAAAATCCTTGAGTTCTGCTCCCCCAAAAGAACCCAAAGGATCGCATGCCACATCCCCTGAAACATCAGCTGACCCCTCAATCCCAATCCCGGGAACCGCCACTGCACTAATAACTCACCAACTCCCACTGGCATGACCCACGAAAATCCCAAGCCTCTAACAATAAAGGACCACACCTCCAAAGTCACTGAGCATTGAATGAACAAGTGATCCACAGATTCCCCATCTTTTCTGCACATTACACACATATGAGGCGATAATACACAATACAGCCACCTCCTTTGCAAAAGGTCACAAGTGTTGATCTTATACAAGATAGCTGACCAAACAAAAGCCTTCACCCTAGGAGGAACAAATGGTCTCCACACCATAGTGTAAAGGATCGTCCGATCACGGTCTGGATCAGACGATCCAACTCGGAATCGGACCGGGACGATCCCCGAGTTGAAGCCGATCCCTTAAGACCCCAAAATGCATCGACTCGGTCCGATAGAGTTGGATCGGGATCGGCCAAAAAAAAATTAATTTTGCGGATCAAACTAGGACGATACCTGATCCGAAACCGAGTTGGATCGGCGATCCAACTCGGGATTGGACCAGGACGATACCCGATCCGAAACCGAGTTTAAACACTATGCTCCACACACACCGATGGGGGAAAGAAGAAGGAGACGACAACTGCGGACGTAGAAATGAGAAGAAAGACCGAACCGAGAAGGACCCACTACCACTTCCACTTCCACCTTTCTTTTAATTGATCTTGCATTAGCCATTATGTGAAAGAATTCCGTATTTTGGTCCCCCTTCTCTTCCTCATCATCTAACTGTTGGATTTTGGAGAGTGCTTGTTTTAGTTTATCATCTACTCTTCCAAAGCTGTTTATATTTCACAGTTTGATTTTCTACTTTAAACCTTAAGTTTTCTACAGAAATGAAGCTCGCTGTCCCTGAAAATTACTCCCACACCACCCTTTAACTTTCTCACAAAAACGCTCCTCTAACCAAATATTTTCAAATCTGAAAGGAAAAGCTCTTTGGAGAGCGTCTTAACACTCTTAACAATATTAGGATATGTTCAGACATGAGCTTAGGAAGGGCTAATACATTCTGACGATTGGTTACGAAATGGGAACTAGATTTCACTGCACTGCACCAGATCCCAAGCTCCAATATAGAATGCCGTATACCAACCTTCACTGTAACCCTATTCTCCTTTTGGAAAAATTACCATCTGGCGTTGACCTTCTCCAAGCCGTAACAACAGGGAGATATATCTTCCTCTACCATTCTTCCCTACCATCAACATGCAACTCCTATTTCCTTTCCTGGCAAAATCTCCTCTGCATTCTATTTCTATTTTAGCAAAACGTAGTGACAACATTATCACTACACTCATTTTTTTTGAGAAGTTCACTTCAGAACTTTCTTGCAATCTTTACATGAAAAGCTGTCACGTTTGGGTTTCCTATGACCAAGGTAGGCATTAAAGTTTTTGCACAAGTCGAGTTGGGATTGGATCTTCAAACCCCTATGATTATTCATTAAACTCGTGACAAAACATTGAAAAGAAACTGGATTCAATTCAATTTTAGCATAAATCTACTTTAAAGAATCAATATTGCTAAACCGAAGTTAAAGGTTGTGACAGCTTCAAGTCTGCATCACCCTCATTGAAGGTCTTTCAAATGCCATGCATCTAACTTGGCCATCATATTTCTCTAGTAGATCAAGGAGAAGCTGTGCTATTGGTGTTATTCAACAAAATAGCCAGCTTCTCGACAAATTGAATGGTTGGACCAAGTCATCAGCCTCTACATGGCACAACAAGTGTACCTCATCAAATTGATTGTGGATATTCATGGAATCCAACTTAACTCGCCACTAGACTGGACCTTGAAAACGTGGTGTAGACAAAAGCCACATTTTTTACACATAATGCTCTTGATTCCTCATGAAGGCACTTGTTTTGCTGACTGATAACTCCCTTTGAAAATCAACATCTCAAGAATAGTGTGGATCAAGCGAAAGGCCTTACTCCACATGCTCCTTATCACAACACCAAGTATAAGTTAACGATCAAGCCTAGGACAAATGCACACTCTAAATCTCTATAGCAACAGCCCAGCTCCGTACAATTGATTGTTTCATCAAAGTGTATGGTCTCAAGAATCATTTTTATCATCATGAAATCGGGTCCATTTACAGTGAGGTGATTTTGACCCTCCATCAATATTTGGTGTCAATCAAGTTCAACAGCTCCTACACCATAGGATCAACGATCATCACCATCATCAGATCACTTTCGTTGACATTGGGGTGATCACAATCTTCTATCGAAATGTACAGCATGAATTAAGCCAATGGCTCCATCATATACGATCAATGATCATCATCGTTATAGGATTGCCAACCATTCATCAAGGTGTATGGTATGGATCAAGTCAAAGGCCCCTTCTACCATATGATAAACAATCTTGCAAAATCAATTAACTTGGGATCAAGTCATCCCACCCCTCCATCATATAATGGCACGAATCAACCAAACGACCATGTTACCGTATGATCACCATCCTTGCTACATTACTTAGCTTAGACATTAGTCATCAATTCATCACATCACAGTGAACAGTGTGGATCAAGCAAAGGCCCCAATTTTCTCCAAACCACGGCACCACAGTGGATGGTGTTGATCAAGCCAAAGCCCCCCATTGGTCTCTCCCAATCATAGTGAACTGTGTGGATCAAGCCAAAGCCACACATTGTTCTCTCCAAGTTACCAAATCACATTGTGCGGTGTAGATCAAGCTAAAGCCTACATCGCATGCTCCAATTCATTACATCGAAATACTGGTGTACATCAAGCCAGTGACCTCATGGCCATATTATCAATAAAGAATCAGAGGGTTTCCATTCTTTGTATAAATTATGAAAAAATACAAAAAATATGTACCCATTACTAGATTAATTGAAGAAAACCGTTACAAGCAAACCACCTTGATTAAGGAATGTGAATGCGTTATTTGCTGTATATCTTCTATGACAGACAACAGATACAACGAATTCATTTGATGCATATTTCTTCTCTCCTTTTCTATATATTGCTCATCATCTTCTCAACAGGCATTCCAGTTATAAAAAAAAAATAACAAACATTCCATTTACAAGAACAAGAACACACCATCATTTATCGAAATGCACAACGAAACATAAAAAAAAGAAGAAAAAGAATAAATTAACGTTTCAGATCCACTCCATTAATCACATAACTCCGAGCAAAATCAACAGATAAATTTCAAAAGAAAACTACAAATTCGAAATACTTTATAGATTCTACCTATGAATCATGCTCTCCAATGACTCCGTGAAACTCTGGTGACCCGTCGATCGGAGTTGATTCAGTTCGAATGGGTTCTTCTTCACTGTTCATGAGCTTCTCCCATGTCCTTTAACCTCGTTCTCATAACACTAGTAACAAGAACTGCAAGAGAAGGGTTTCATTCCGAGAAGGAAAGACAAAATAGTAGAAACGGTGATCAATTGAAGAGAAAATTAGGGTTTGAGATTGCAGTACCAGCAGCAGTTCCAAAGGTCCATAGCCAGAGGATCTTTACTCCAGGGCTCTTATCTCTCCACATGTTCAGCTCGTTTTGGGTTTGAATTAGAAAGCGTTTTATGGATTTTCCTTTTCTCTACTTCCCGAACTGTGTTTGGAAGTTTAGATTTTAAAAGAAAAGTAAAGTAAAAACGAAATGGAAAAAAAAATAATAAAGAAAAGTGTATGATTAAGAGGAGGCGTATGTAAAGAAAAGAAAATCAAATTTTGAGGATTTTTTACGATGTCTAGGTGAGTTCGCAAGATTGATGTAGTGACCTTTTTTCTACCATTTAATTTATTATATAATTATTAAATAATAATTAATTTTAATTAAAGTTTTAGGATTTACTTGATAAATAAGAGGGTTAGAATAGACTTATGTGTAAATATAACAAGTTAATGACTAATTGTGTTATTAATGTGAACTAGGGTAATGAGCTTGGACCCAACACAATACATCTAATTGGACATAAGGTCTGGCCGAATAAGCCCAATGGGCAAGGTAAAGGTATTATAGACTTTTCACAATCTAATTTGAATTAGAGAGAGGGAGATAATGGGTTGTCCCACTAACGCACGTAGGGGTGTAAATGAGTCGAGCCGAGCTAAGCTTTGGCCAGCTCGGCTCGTGCTCGTAAAATCTGGACAAGGCTCTGGCTCGGCTCAAGCTCGGTAACAAATTTCGGGCTCAAGCTCGCTATTTTTTCAAGGCTCAGGCTCGGCTCGTGAAAAGCTCGGCTCGGCTCATGAAAAGCTCGACTCAGCTAGTGAAAGCTCGGCTCGTTAAAAGCATGGGAAAAAAAACAATTCAGTAATAATTCTTTTTTTTTGTGAATTCAACATTAATTCAATTAAATCAATTAGGGTTTTTTAATTACTTTGACTTAAGCACCCCACTAATTAATTATGTATTTAATAATTAATATTATATATATATATATTTATATTTATATATATGATACCTATGATATATAAATTTATATATGATATATAAGACCGAGCCGAGCCTACCTAAGCTCGACTCGGACTCGTTAAAATAATGAGCTTTTTTTTTGGCTCAAGCTCAATTCGCGAGCATAAATATTGAGCTCAAGCTCGGCTCATGCGAGCCAGCCTGAGCCCGAGTCGAGCTAGCTCGGCTCGATGACATCCCTAAACACACGTACTTTCTTAGGAGAGAGAAATTGTTATGTTTGATACGATCAAACGAAAGGGAGAGAAAGAGGAAAAAAGACTATTGCAGAAATCTGGTTTTGGAAGGAAGAAGAATAAGAATGAAAAGAAGATCTGGGTGATCCGTGTTGCTGAAATTGACCTAGATCAAATCTACGTAAACGAGATAGGGATTCTTGCGTTTCGACAGTAACTTCCTTTATGAATGTTTTCGATGCTATGGATATAGGAGGGGTTGTATGATCATGTATGTTCAGCATATTAGATCTAAGATCTAGAGAAAATAGAATAAATAATGCTATGATGTTTGATTCACATGATCTACTTGTGTTGCTGTTTTTATTATATTATTATGTGCTTTTATGAACCATGTTCATGTTCTTAGATCTATGATTGATTATTGTTAACTACTTGTTTGGATCTATAGAAATAACTTAAGTTTTATGTGCCTCTGTTCACCGTGGGTGAAAGTCCCTAAGCAAGGCATGGAAGGGTGATTCCGCTGTGGGTAAAAGTCCCTAAAGGAAAGGTCTCATAAGGGTGATTACACTGTGAGTGAAAGTCCCTAAAGGAAGAACTAGATTATGGGTTATCTTTCACCGTGGGTGCAAGTCCCTAAATGAAATGTGAACTAAGGGTGTATTCCATCGTGAGTGAAAGTCTCTAAAGGAATAAGACTGGTGTTTATATCGTGGGTGCAAGTCCCTAAAAGGATGGTTGTATGATCGTATGATTGAATGAGCATGTGATTGGGCTAGGCCCGGTGACACCTTGCATTGCATTGCACTTCATTTCATTCCATGCTTGCATTATACTTTGCATTGTATTGCATTTGGGATTGAGTGACTATGATGCATTATGACTTGATTGATAGTGAATTTGATTGTGATTGTGGTTACTTGGCCGTAGCATGGTGGGACCATGTGGATAAGGGTGTGCTTCCACCGTGGGTGCGAGTCCCTAAAGGAATGATACAGGAGACTTCTTCCGTGGGTGCAAGTCCCTGTGAATGATTATATGTATGATATGTGGTTAATGGTCGTAGCAAGGTGGGACCTTGTGATTGTTTGATTGGTTCTATGAAGGTGGAACCTTGTGATTGTTTGTTGGTTGCAGCAAGGTGGGACCTTGTGATTGTTTGTTGGTCGTAGCAAGGTAGGACCTTGTAGTTGTTTATTGGTCGTAGCATGGTGGGACCATGTTGTATTTGTTATGTGTTTATTGGTCGTAGCATGGTGGGACCGTGTGATGTTTGCTTATGTGATTGATTGGCTGTAGCATGGTGGGACCATGTAAGGTCTTGTTGTGAAACATAATTAGACTATGTGACTATTGTGATTTTGTTGTTGTGTCACATGGTGGGACCCTGTGTACGCATGTATGTTTGTCTTGGTTTAGAACATAGTTGGACCATGTAGGATGTGCTTGAACATAATGAGATTATGTGATTAGCCTTAACATAGTGGGACTATGAGAATTGCCAATTATTGACTGGTTACGATTTGGTGGTGTATTGTTTCCATGTGAATAGTAATTTTACATGATGATTGTGAGATTCATGTTAGTATACGAGATATAGTATGACAACATGCTAATATACATATGATTATGGAAGTATATGTTGGGTGAAATGCATGAAATAAACAGTATTAATTTACATGCATAAAAGTTGGTATTGTAGTCTCGTAGGATTTCTCTACTAGGCTTTGGCTGATCCTTATCTCTACAGGTCACGTGCTCGTTTGTTGTGCTTGTCTGGAGACGAGATCCCTTTGGTTTTCAGTACTTGATTTTCATGATGGAGTACTCATGGTTTTTGATTACATTGGTTTGACCCCTGTATAGGCAGTGAACTTGTAATAGAGATTACTTGGTTTACTTTACCTTATTTTGATTTTAAGTTGATAGCTCAACATGCTTGGTTGGGTTATGATTTTAATTCTGATAAACTTCCGCTGGTATTTATATTTGTTAAGATTTTGATTCAACCAGGTAAGGGTTGATATTATGGTTGTTTATCCGTATCCGCGTGGTGGGTCCGAAGCTCGGTTCCTTAGAATCCTCGAGATCCCATATCTCGGATTTGGGGCCGGACAGAGGTGATATTAGAGCACTAGGTTAAATTTATCTAGGCTTTGGGAAGTCTTAGGTCGTAGTGAAAACCTAGGACGAGAACTTAGAAACATGTGAACCTAGG